>CM077147.1:87480484-87728687 GCA_039583875.1 Platanthera guangdongensis | reverse complement strand
TCCTTGATTATGCCATAAAAGTATTTGGTTCCTTTTTTTTTTTTTTATTTACGCTGATCAGCCAGAAGATCTTTGAACAATGCAGTATATCTACAGCTGGTGTGAAAGAATAATCTGACTAGTATATTGATGTTACCTTTCTTGTTACCTTTGTCAACACAGTTGTGTATGTCCTCTGACTTAATTTTGCTTATTAATTGCTTTTTTGCTGATCAAAGGTCACCTGGTAGCCTTCATCACACAACTGACTGATGCTTTATTAAGTTGTGCTTTCAGTCCTTCCTCATAATCTACCTTCTTGAATGTTACTGATCCAATCTGGACTGGCCACCATATCCTTTAGTCTGTCCAAAGTTTGAATCACCAAAAGATAACTTGGGTTCAAAGCTTGGCTCTAAAGGATGTGAGGTTGTCTTGTTCCCTGTCACGTGCTTAGAGCACCCACTATCCAAGTACATTGCTGGTTAAATGTTGGATAGGTCTTCACCTGCACATAAAATAATTCATTTGTTTTTGACCCAGTTTACCTTGGGCCTAGGTTGATAACCTTTAAACTCTGAAATAAAAGACATCCCAGGTTGACTTTTATAACCTTCAGGATGATATCTTCTTGGAGGTATAATCCATTCAGTATAAGGGTTAAAGATTTGGGATGAAGGACCCTTAGGATTGAATTTTGATTTGCCCTTGTAAGACTTTCCAGAGCTCTGACCTCTATTTGACGATCGTGGAGCTGCGTTCGACGATCTTGGGTCAGATCGTCGAGCTCCGTTCGATGGTCGACTATGGCAGAGTTCAGGAACTTGAGATCATCGACCTGAGTTCGACGATTTTGCCTGAGATCGTCGATCTGCGTTCGGCGATCGTCGATCTCCGTTCGACGATTTCTGCTGGGGCTTTGTTTTCTTGGGCAGATCAGAATTTTTCCTAGCTACCTCTATAACTCCCTTTCCTTTATCAGAAATGAATTTGATTGGAGTTGTTAGAACTATGGGTTGGCTGGATGAAGCACCCAAGCCCAGTGTACTATTAAATCTGGAGTTCACTATGCTTGTGATGTCCATCAGCTTGATACTTCTCATTAAGGGATTCTTCAAGCTTCTTGGCCTCAGATAGCTCACTTTTCAGTGAAGCTATCTGTTCCCTACAACACTCCAACTCCTGAGAGAGTTTGAGGTTTTCTGATTTTAAGGTATTATGTTCAGATAAATGATTTCTGAGAGAGATAATTTCTTTCTCAGATTTTAGCAGGTCTAAGCATAATGCTTTAAACTCAGATTTAAAGTCCTTGAATTAAAATCAAATGAACTAATTACCTGATCTTCTTCAAGTTGAGTCTCTGAGTCTGACTCTGAGCTTATTCATTGAATTATGTTGAGAGGCATTGATTGCCATCATGCAGAACTCTTTCTCTTCAGCATCATCTCATCATCACTGGAGCTGGATGAGACTTCTGATTCCTCTTCAGTCTCACTCCAGGATTCACCAACAAACCCCTTTCTTGTGTGTTTGTTTTTGCTTGAGGAGGGTTTGCCATTGCCATTCCTCTTGGAGTCTTTCTCCTTTCTTCTTTCTTTCTTGTCCCTTCTGTCCTTGTTTTTGTTTTATGGACAGTCAGGAACAATATGCCCTGGTTTCCTGCAATCAAAGCAGACAATTTCCTTATTATTAATTGATTTATCATACCTTGGTTTATCATGCTCCTTGTATGATCTCCTCCTGAAGTCCTTTCTGGCCATCTTGTAAAATCTTTTGGCCAACAGACTGAGCAGTTCATCATTGCCTGTGACTTTGTCTTCAGGCAGATCTTCAGTTGCCTTGAAGGCTATTGTTGTCACTTTTCTTGTTGCTGGTGAGGCAGCCTTCTATTCTTCTTCTCTATTCTTGATGAGTAGCTCATAAGATTTGAGCTTACCCAACAGAGCTTTTATGGTGATCTCATTCAAACTTCTGGCATCCTTGATGGGCCAGATTCTTGAATCCCAAGTGCTAGGGAAGCACATTAGAATTTTGTCATTGAGTTCAGTTAGTGAGATCTCTTTATCCAAGGTCCTGAGTTCACTGACTATTAGACTGAGCCAGTTGTACATGTCTCCAACTGACTCAGCTTCTCCCTTCTTGAAATTCTCATACTGAGATATGAGGTGGGATCTCCTATCCTTTCTCTCATCAGCTGAGCCTGAGACTATTTCAGAGAGTTTATCCCAGATTTCCTTTGCTGAATTGCATTCAGCCACCTTTTGAAAGATGTCATCAGACATGGTCTGGGCTAAGATGTTCATAGCCTTGGCATCAGCTACCTTCCATTTCTTGATATCAGCATCTATTCCTGATGGAGGTGGAACAACACTTGTACTTGAGTTCTCTGGAGGTCTTGGACAAACTGTCAAAACAGAGTTGAAAATATCCTCGTCAATAGAATTCATGTATAATCTGATCCTTGCTTTCCAAAGTGCAAACTTGGATAGATTGCACACTGGAGGTCTAGTGCTAGCGTAATCTTTGTTTTGGGCCATGATTTGTGAAAACAAAATCTAATATAAACTCAAAGAAACAGATCTAAGTAGGACTCTTTGGGTTCAGGTGTTAGCCTGTGCAACCACCAAGGTGTGGTATGTTTTACCAACCTGGCTCTGATACCAATTGAAAGTGCAGCTAGATCTGATATACTCTAGAGGGGGGTGAATAGAGTGTATGATGCTTGAAAACTTTTTACAACAATTGTTGTAATCTGAGTGAGCAGGGAAGCAATTATTAAATCTAATCACAGAACTAAACTAATCACAAAATAATCACAAAACAATCACAGCCAGAAACAAAAATAAAAACAAGCAATCCAGATGACACAAGGAAATATAGTGGTTCCCCTAAACTTGGGTACATCCACTCTTCTACCACCCTAGGTAGGAATCCACTGCAGGATGAGTTGATTAGGTGTCCTGGGCACCAATGAGATTTTGATAAGGTGCTCAAAAACCAAATCAGATTTTTTGATCAGGTGTCTTGCCACCAATGAGCTTTTGACAAGGTGCTCAAAAACCAATCTCAAACTTTTGAAGGGAGTTTGAGAAACCTTTACAGAGATGGGGGTGAGAGAATGATGGAAGTCTTCTCTTTCTCAAAGCAGCTGAGAAGACTATGTGGATTTGATGGTGTCAAAGCTCCCCCTGAGTCCTTGAGATGTTCAGGAAAAGAAGCTTTGCTGTAGGGTGATAGGCCTTCAGAAGTTGATCTCCAGCAAAAGATGATTTCAGCAACAACTGAAATGTTAGGTGTCTGGAGTCTTGAAAGATGTTGGCCTTGAACACTTGAGACAAGAGAGATCAGAAGATTTCAGAAAGTTTGATCTCCTTGGATGTGTGTTCTTCAGAGATTTCTTTGAGATAGAGAATATTTTGTTCTTGTTCTTTTTCTTGTATGTGTTCTTGGTGTTGTGTTGTCTGAGAGAGATTCAAAAATCTTGTTTTTATTCTCTGGTACTTGAATAGAAGAAACATCCTCTGTCAAGAATAGCCGTTGGTCTGCATTAATTGCATCCTTAATTGCAAAATGTCTTCTAGAGGAAAGTCCAAAGAAACATTCCTTTGATAATCTTTTGAAACTTGGTCCAGAAATAAATGAAAACGGCTAGAAATCTTCTGAATTAATTGCTGAATAACTCCTTAACTGATCTGAATTTGAATCTTGAAAAATTCTTGAAGTCATCAGAAAACGTCGAACTGAGCTCTGCTATCGTCGAACTGAGCTCGGCGATATGGATTTAGACAGCAACAAAAATCGTCGATCTGAGCTCAAAGATCGTCGAACTGAGCTCAGAGATAGAGATGCAATACTGAGTCAAGATCGTCGAACTGAGCTCGCAGATCGTCGAGTGGAGTTCGACGATTTGTGGAAGTTGAGCTCAGCGATCGTCAAATGGAGTTCGACGATCTGTCGAAGTTGAGCTAGACGATCGTCGATCGGAGTTCGACGAATCGTCGTGCTGAGCTCGACGATATGACTTAGTCTCAAACTGAAAAGATTCTTGGTCTTGAGGGCAGCTTCCAAACCTAGACTTCTAACCCTTAGACTCAATTGAAATTGACCTTTAGATCGATACAGGAGGTCAAAAACTGGTTTCCTAGAGACATAGTGATCCTGACCCAAATTAGTAATAGGGTGTTCCAACAGAACCTTGAGTTCAGCCATCTCCTTAGGTGCTACATGGTACGGTGAGCGTGGCATAAGTTTTGCACATGGCACCAACTCAATAGTGAATTTAATCTCTCGTTGAGTTAGAATTCCAGGGAGATCCTTAGGAAACACATCTACAAACTCTGACACAATTGAACATCACTCAAATTGGGCTTCGGCTCTATAGCCTCCAATAGCGTGAAGAATAACTTTGCGCCCTTCCTAACCAACCTTGACAACTTGTAGAGCATATATCAGTATCTTGCTCGATCCTCACATACCAGCAAACTTAGTCTCACATTTGATTTTGTCTCAGTGTGACTTCATTTGAGTTGCAATCAATGCAGACACACTCCTCCGAGAACCAGTCTAAGCTAAAGATCACATTGAACTCATATATGGGCAGTACAGATGCTTCCAATCCAAAGTAATGACTACCTATCCGCACCTGAACACAATAAGCTCTATTCACATGCATCAAGCATCCATTAGGAAGCACTACATCCATTTTATCTGTCGATATATAATAATGCACACTGATACGTAACATGAAGTCCTCAGACAAAAAGGAATGAGAGGTTCCTGTATCGAACAATGCTCTTGTTGGATAGTCCAGAATCACGACAAATCCTAATTCAAACAAGATAAGTAATGCACAAGTAAGAAAGTATATAAAGCAATAAAAGTTGTATACTAAACCCTATATGTCACCACATCGCTTTGTTTAATGGTCTCCTGCTGGACAAGATTGTACACTCTGGGCTGATCTAGGGCATTATGGGATCCAGTTGACTCCACCCCCTTCTCTTCTCAGTATAAGATGCACCCGCCTTTTTCTCCTCCTTAGGAGGACCACTCCGACAGTCTCAAGCAAAATAACCCACCTTGCCACATGTATAACATGTGAGCGAACCTCATCCCGTAGTCGCCCTAAAAATCATAAAAGAAGTTGGACCTGACAACCTCAACTTCCTGATCCGCCTACGGTATCCAGAATTTGTAGAGCTCAGTACTTTGAACTTTAACTTTTTCACCGCAGAGTCCTTCATACTCTTGACTCTCTTCAAATCATGCTCTAGGGATCGGCTAGTATTCACCGACGTTAGAAAGGCCTGCGTCATTGGACCTGAGAGAAGTAACCTTAGATCGTCTCACAGACCTTCATAGTACCAATTGGTCTTTCGCTCCTCGTCATCAAAAGTAGTGCCAGTATACCACCCTAATCTAGTGAACTCATGCAAGTAGTCATCAACAAGGCTCTCACCCTAAGTAAGTCAACTTCTGGAACTGATTCCTCATTGAAAGCCTCTGCGCAGATGATAGATACCTCAACAGAAAAATTCTCAAAAACTTCTACATCGAGACCTCAGTCAGTTTCCTCATAGCAAACTGATTTATTTCCAGCTCATTCCACCCGTCATGTCTATCCTTCCACAAGAAAGGTAGCTACAGTCACCTTCTTCCTCTCCTCCATCTCAATTTTTGTTAGGGTTCCCTTTATTCTTGAAAGCCAGTCTTCAGCCTAAGTGGGGATCTAGTTCCCTTAAAAGTTAGAGGTTGGAATCTCAAAAAATGCTTCTGTTGTTTATCAATCACTCCCCTCGCTACAAAAGGCTCGCCGAGCACTTGCCTGATAGCCATAGGCTCAACCTCACCAACCTGTACTGAGGCAACCACAGGGGTAGGAGGTTGCACTTTCCCACCTGGTTGCACATTGATTAGTGTAAACATGGCTTTAACAACCAATCGTATTGTTTCATTAGAAGGAGGAGTTGTTGGCACCTCAGCTGATGCACTACTTTCCGACAAGCGCTGGGCCTGAGATGGCCCCGCACCACTTCTAGTCACCTATAATTATGAAACACAAAATTAAGCGACTAGTCATATTGAAAAAATAGGAATCACAGGAACACGCATGTTCCTCCAACATGTATATTTTCATTCCTAAGTGGGCATTTATGGGTTCTGTCACGTTATAATGATAATACACATAAACGTTCTCACAACCCATTAAATGAATTTGACCACAAATTCAAATAAGAAAGATTCACAGCAGAAGTTGATAAAAATTGTAACACCCCCATCCGTCACGAAGAATATAACAGAATGTCTGGCTAGGGCCCTGCGCCATATTCTATGGACAGTTAGTGGAGTTACGCATTGAAACCAAAACATCCACGGATCTTAACTCAGAGTTACATTCTATCAGAAGCTTTTAAATAACAAGAACTCACAACCAAGAATGTCCACAAATAGCATAAATAGGAAAGAAAGTTATAAAAAATATTAAGCCTTAAGTCTTTACATTTGTTTGCATAAACGAGTGTTTCACATATATCGGCATGCAGGTCGGCAACATATGAAAGGAAAAATATAAAAAAGTAGTTGGGCCTTTGTGGTCCAGCTAGCATAGCAAAAGGGGCTTCAGTTTGCTACTTCCCACTCGGCTCTTCAGCACCTGCACAAGTACATCCCACCAAGATGTGATAAAATAAGGCAACAGTCAGCATTAACTGACCACAACTATAATGAACTCACCCCTCACTCGGGGAGGCCGTGCTCCTTCCCTACAAGTAAGTAGAATAGCAGTATATCTATATATCAACCACCACAGACATTTGCACTCCTGGACACATGCCTTGTACACTCACGACACATTATCAGTGTACTTGATTACCAGATCCACCACTATAAACATTCTCAGACTTGATAGTTCAACATTGAGCTTTTACCGGCATGGCCACCATGTCATACGTACACTCCCAAAAATAGATAGTGCAATGAGGAGCTTCCCCATCATAAACCAGTAAGGGATGGATTCAGATCAGTGTTGCCCGTGCTCAAATTGTCGGAATCATATTGTCACATTGCGGGTACGACTTCACCTTGGCCCGTAAATTTGAAAACCAACATCATCTCAAACGGTTGTCTCTCATGGCCAACAAACTAGGCTCACCAGGCCTCTTATGCTTCCTGATGCTACTCACCCAGTCCCAGGACCTAGGCTTCACACCAACAACAAATAGCTCTCTGGGAGCTACCGCTAGCGGTAATACTACTGCGGGGCGATATCAAACAGAACTTTGATTCTGCTACAACTAGGGAGTTTTCCTGGAAAATACCTCTAGTACTTTTTACAGCAACCTGCTTCACACCATAACTCCGCAAGCTACACGTTTATCAACGGAGTCTTCTTCAGCATGCAAATAAATCATCACTAATCTAGACCAACTTGTCCAGATGGGCTTCATACAACATGCCAATTCCGCACTTTGATTTTGGATTCTATATGCAAGTTTACCATGGATACTTCGTATCAACCCAAAGAAAACTTCTCGTTCTTCACCAATTGGTGAGGGTTTCCATGCACACATGTCAAATAAGGACTTCACTTGTCTAAGAGGAGAATCGTTACCCTTGTAGATCAGTTCAGAGCCTTGATCATGGATCTGATCCGGATGGAAATATTTATAACGCCTTCCCCTCGATGAATCTAACCTCAGTTCACGTTTCCAATCTCAAGAACTCATCCAACGGCTCTTCAAAGACCTGGATCGGACTTCTTCTACCTTTCTTTTCTTTCCTAAGCTTGAAGAGAGAGTGAAAGAGAAATTAATATCCCTTCCTATACTCCTATGGTTAAGATAAACAAGAGTAATCCTAGCTTTGGGATTCTCAGGACAAAACAAATGAATGGCCATAATTCAATTAACCATTCTCTTTTAAGTATGCTATCGTCGGGCGGTAGCACGCTATCGCTTGGAAGTAGCTTAGGAAGTGGCAGTGGTCATATCCAATACCGCTTTATCGCTTAAGGATCGCCTCAGCATCACATGACACGTGGCATGTTATCGCCAGCAGTATCGCTACTGCCTAGCATTAGAAAATTTGACTTCAACAATTTTTTGACTGCATGAACTATATGGATGTCGACTGTATCGACTTCATCACTACTGCCAGCAATATCGCTAATGCCTGGTGGTAGCATCTCGACGGTATCATCCCACAACTTACTTTTGACGGAATCATCTCGACGGCCGCTATCGTTTGTGATATCTCTCTATCATCGGGCGATAGCTTCTAGTAAGTAGAAAATTAATGTTTTCAAATATGGGAAACATCGGGTGTTATACCGAACGCCTTTGCTAGATCTCTCAGATGATCGTCAATATTATGACTCGTGACGAGAAGTTTATCCAAATAGAATACAAGATTATGGCCCTTCTGATTCTTGAAAACATAATCCATCATTCTCTGGTTCATGGTGGCGACATTTTTAATACAAATGGCATGACAGGGTAGCAATAGCATCCCTCGTCTGTGATGAACATGGTATGAGGAATGTCAGGTTCATGCATTCTAATTTGATGATATTTGGAGAAGGAATCCAAAAAACACAATACCAAAAACACTACTGCATAGTCAAATAATGATTTTATTCGGGGTAGTGGATAATAGTCCTTGGGGCATGCCTTATTGAGGCGTGTGAAGTCAACACACATTCTCCACTTTCCTTTAGGATTCATACCATCATTAGATTATAAATCGAATCTAGGTATTGAACGTCCTGAAAAAACCTGCCTCCAACAACTAAGCCACTTCTACGCAGATAAGACCAGCAAGGGTGGTAGCTACCGTTCACTTCTTTTGCTTTAGTGGCTTAAAATTAGGATCGATGTTGAAATGATGACATGTGACCATGAGGACAATGTCAGGCATATTAGAGGCTAACCACGAGCAGACATCGAGGTTACTGAGTAAGCATTGAAGGGGGACTACTTCAGTTTTTTCTTCCAACTCGGCATTGATAAAAACTGTCCTACTTCTATCTCCCCCTTGGACAAGCACTTGTTGGACCTCCTGCTCGGGCTCAAGATGTACCCTGCCCTCGTGATCTATAATATGACGTTGAGAGTCAGCACCTATCTTGTGATATTTTGCAAGCATTCACATGCCTAGACGAGAGGTCAGCAGCATCCCTCTCGAAGTGTTGAAGCCAAAAATTGACCTCTGTGGAGTTCGGGGTCCAAAAAGAGGGGTAACCGCGCACCTACTACCCTCAAGCGAACAATCTAGGCACTAGACTAGGAACACAAGTGACAGACCCAAGGTCTCAGCGTGGAGGTCCCACCGCATACCCGGAAGTCTAACAAACTCTTCCCCTCCCAAGCCAAAGACTGAGCTAAGACACCTTCAGAGGGCACTCTTGGCCGACGGCAACATCTAAGGAGGATTTCAAGACCAACTCTCTCCTATCCAGATCTGTCTCCTTGGGTCTATGCAAAATGCTACTCACCCGCCCTACCGATGGCGTAACCTTGCCGAACAGCTCTACCTTACGCAGCCCCAATTGGGCTGCCAACAACGTAACTTCGTTGTTCTGAAAGACTATCAAACCCTCCAGGGCTTCCTGTTAACTTTATCTCGAGGTCCCCACGGGGCGAGTGGTTCACCAGAATACTGCTCGACTAAGACAAAAAGATAAATAACATACATACGACACACATGCATTTTAATTTACAGGAATATAAATTCCATACTTCGGCACGCAGGCCAGAAACATAAGCAAATTAGGCCTTCTAGGGCCGGCACAAACTTGGGCTTAAGCCCGCCACTTCCCGCTTAATACTAAAACACCTGTACGTCAACGTCTCGACAAGCGGCGACAAACTAAAACCCAACAATATTGCACCCACCCCTTTTGGGGGGCTATGGTACTTATTCCCTGCAAATAGATAATATACAACTCCCTCGGAGTCTTGTCCGGGAACCCAGAACATCACCAATCCGGCTCACATGTCCGGATAGGATTCACATTGCATTCCTAAATCCGTACTCACACTTCCGGATAGTAAATGCAATTAATTGTGGGGATGTACATATCGACCCATCGGAGAGCACCCTTCCCCTACCGTTGGTGAAGAGGTGCTTCCATGCAAATATGTTAATTGAGGGCTTCACCTGCACAAGAAGGATCTTCGTTACCCTTGACGCGTGTTTTGACGGCGATGTTGGTAAAGGTTCTCCTGACTATTCTTGCTGAAGGCGGTGCCGAGAGAGGAGCTCCTAGACGACCTTGCTCCAGGCGACTGCGGCGCTGAAAGAGAGCTAAGGCTCGGCCAGCCTCTGCTTCAGACAGCTGCAGTGGTGAAGGAGAGCTAGGGCTTGGCCAGCCTTGTTGCAAGTGGCTGCGGCGATGAAGGAGAGCTAGGGCTCGGCCAGCCTCTGCTGTAGATGGCTGCAACGATGAAGGAGAGCTAGGGCTCGGCCAGCCTCTGCTCCAGATGACTGCGACGGTGAAGGAGAGCTATGGCTCGGCCAGCCTCTGCTCCAGACGACTGCGACGGTGAAGGAGAGCTAGGGCTCGGCAAGCATTGCTCCAGGAAGATCTTGCTCTAGACAGCGTCGGTGCCCAATCTTGCTCTAGCCGATGTCAGGAGAGGATCTCCCAATCGACCTCGCTCCAGGCGGTGGGAGAGGAAGAGAGCTGGGGAGAGGGGGTTCGGGCTGCCTCTATTGGTCGGCGAAGGGAGTGGAAAGAGCGGGAGGGACTCTCCTTGCTGCGGCGCCGAGAGAGAGAGAGAGAGAGAGAGAGAGAGAGAGAGAGAGAGAGAGAGAGAGAGAGAGAGAGAGATTGGGAGAGTGGGATCTAGATCGGTTTTCTCCTCTCCTTCTGCTTTCACCCAGTCAGAAAGAGAAGCAAAATCGGGGGGGGGGAGGAGAGGTGACTTGGCTGCTAGGTTTTTTCTTCCTCTTTAATCATATCAAATATTTATATATAAAACTTTATATATTTATGTTTAAATATATAAAATTCATCCATCGACCGTGATTGCACCAAATCATCGCTCATAACACGCCCCGAGCCCGCTACCTAGGGAGGATCCCACTCAGCCGGATACGGGGTTGTACACGAAGGTCCCCTACAGTCTTGGTTTGCCCCACATGGGCATCGGGCGACTTCACTGACAAGTTAGATTTGAATATCACGGGGCGAGCACTACCACTATTGATAGCAAGGGTGATTTCTACAATCACTTGGTACAACGCTCATGGCACCAAATTTTATTGGAGCTAAAAATATCACGAACTCTCCACTCATCATCCAGTAATGAATTTTATCATATTACTCCGTAACATATAATCTTTCTAAATATTGGGTGCCTATGTTTGCGGAATGAAATTTTATTCTCATTGACATAAGATCTTTTAAGGGGTGAAATAGGGGTAATCATGTCAAGTGAGACATGAAAAAAAATGGAGGTGGGTTTATTTTTTTTAAAAAAAGAAAACTAGATTTTAATAAAAAAGTTTTGAGAGCAACCTTTTTAAAATGAACGTTCCTATGTTTCTAAAAGCATGAAGTGGAAATAATTGAAATCCATGGTTGTTATTTTCTAACATAAAAGACGAGCTTCTATTTATAAAAATTAGATGTGGTGGTGAAAAACAAGTTCTCTATTATAAGGAAAAAATATAAAAATTCTTTAAATCTTAACCCCAAACACTTAAATCTATCAAGCTTTAATTAATAAATGAATAGTAAACAATTAGTAAGTAAAATTCGCATACAAATTAACTCGAAACTAGATTTTTGGAAAGCAAAAGGGTTAAGATATGGTATATTCGATTTATTTTGTTATTATTTTTTTGAATTTTAGGGTTTTTATCATTTTTTTGTATTTTAAGTTATTATCTTTTTTTAGATTTATTTATTTATTTTTTTAGGATTTTTGGTTTTTTTTTGAACATTTTTACAAAAAAAGGTACAAGGTAAAAACTCCATGGCCCGCGAACAGACTCTTATTTAGGTGGTTGGTTCGATGAGTCAAACGTCGCGGGCTTGCTAAAAAGAGAGTTTTTACAAATAAGAAGATGAGGGGGAAAAAGAAAGATTATTTTTAAAACATATTTACAAGTTAGAAATTTTTTTTTTGAACTTTTTGTTTTATAATTTTTTTGAATTTTGGTTTTATGAATTTTTAAAGTTTTTTATTATAAAAATAAGGAAAAAAATTTTGAGTTTTTGATTTTTGCATTTTTTTTGTATTTTTTTGCTAAGTGCAGAATATAAAAAGTGCATAATAGGAAAACACCCCCATACTTAAACTCAACATTTTCCCCAATGTTGCAATCTAAGTATGCGGAACAGATAATATACAAATTAAAAGATTAACAAAAACAAAAATAAAAAGAGAGGGTAGAAGCTTCCCTTAGACGAGTGGGGGAGGCCCGGGTTGAAACCCTGCATTAGGTAGAGGAAAGAAAAAAAAGCAAAAAGATAACATAAAAAACGAAAAAGATACACTCGGCTAAAAAGGGGTGTGGGCGGTAGGGGGTGACAAGTGCGTGTGACTCGAAACTGACGTCTTAGCTTATGAGTGCTTACAAAATGCGACCCCTAGTGCGGACAATAGTGAAAAAGTGCGCCGAAGGGAACCAAAATAAGTGAAAATAAGCTAGCAAAATATATATACATTTATAATAAGTAAATTTATATATTTCATTATTTTTTTTGTTAGAGATTTTTGTGGGTTTTTGTTTTTTTTGTGATGTTTTTAGGTTTTTAAGTTTTTTGGATTTTTTGTTTTTAGGTTTTTAGAGTTTTTAGATTTTTTGTGGGTTTTTAGTTTTTTAGGTTTTTGTAGATTTTTTTGTTTAGTTATAAAACTAATGAAAAAAAAATTTAAGTTTTTTTTTCATTTTCTAGATTTTTTAGTGTTTTAGTTTTATCATTTTTTTTCAAATTTTTAGTTTTATAGGTTTTTCAAATTTTTAGTTTTGTAGGTTTTTTTAAAAAATTTTTAGTTTTTAAGATTTTGTAATTTTTTTAAGTTGTTATTATTATTATTATTATTATTATTAGGATTATTATTAGTATTATTTTTTTTGTTGGCAATTTTAAATTTTTGTTATATATAGATATAGGTAAAATTAATAGATTTCCAGGGTTCAAAATAACGACTCGCATTTTGCCTCCCCGGCAACGGCGCAAAAAACTTGATTGATACTTTTTGCATCAAGTCCGAAAACTTAATGTAGTTAAAACTCCAAAATTAGGTGAGGATTCGTGAAACCCTGGGCGATTTTACTTAAGTAGAAAAGCGCATTTGGTTTTTATTTAGAAAACGGGGCTCGCGTATTTATTTATTTTGATATAAAAAGATGTGATCGAGTTTTAACGAAAGGAGGCAAGTGCACCTATCGTGAGTAGTACAAGATATTCTGGGTGGAATATCGAGGCCGTATTGTTCTCGGGGTCGGTTCGATTATTTCTACACTTCCCTGGACGGGACTATTATTTTACCGATAATTAATTGTCGGGTAATAAATATAAACAAAAGGCAGAAAATAAAATCATAATAAAGGGTGGAGCCGATGAAGAACTTAGCTCGATGACACCAAATTAAATTCGAACTAAAATAGACTTTTAATAAAAGGAGATCCTAAGTTTCTAAATAATTAGGACGGAGACTTGGCCGTGGAGGTTCCACTAAAATGAGCTCACCTATCTCTAGGACTATCGCTCACCTAAACATTAAGACTATTCGACCGGGCTCTCGTACGACGAAAGATTCCTCTTAATGCCCGCATTATGCTAAGAACCCCGCTATTGGGTGGGGAACCCAATCCGGTAGAGTTGGCGCGCCTCCTCTCTCGAGGGTTAGTACGGAACTCCATTTACCAAGTGGTGATCGGTCTATATGCACGACCTCTCGGCTAGCTTGCATATGGAATATGGATATAGGGCCCACACATCGATTATGTGGTCCTACGCGTCGTAAACCCTGGGCAAACCTTACGTGTTTTTAATTAATTAGAAAAATGAGACCTTTAATTACTTTAAGTTATTTTATTGGTCCCAATGCTCTTCGATACTGAGGGATAAGAACGGTTAGCCACTCATCGGAATGGGGACGGCAGCGGTGAAAAAGCAGAAAATTAAAGAAGTAAAATAAAGCAGGAAAATGAAATCAGTAAATGGAAAGCAGTAAATTGCAAGTTCTACTCAAACGAGAAGAACTGAAATGAAAGCTGTAAAAGTGCAAGTCTCGGCTCAAATGAGTGGGCGAGAAAAAGAAAGCAAGACCTACTCAAACGAGTAGGAGAAAATAAATGTATTTACAAGTCCATTCCAATTGTTACAATAATGACCGGTCATTTAACTCAAGTGAGTAGGCTGTAAATAAAATCCAACCATTTAACTCCTAGCGAGTAGACAAAAAATAAAAGCTAACACTCACGCACTCGACATAAAATTAAAACACACCCACTCTACCGAAAGTAAACACACTCTACTGGAATTGAAATATGCACACACACGATAGAAATGAAAACGCACACGTACAAGTCCTACTCAAACGAGTAGGCGGGAAATAAAAGCACGCCATTTAACTCTTAACGAGTAGGCGAAAATAAATGCAACACACGCACACACTCTTCAGAATTGAACGAAAGCAATAAAAACTAACTCCTACACGCACGCACACGTAAAAAAATAGGAAAAATGAAGTTGCTGAAAAATTAAAATGACTACATTTCTACTGCTAAAATGCTGTAGAAATGAATAAAAAGTGAAAATAAAATTTAAAGGAGCAAAAGTTTTTGCAAATAAAAGAAAAGTGCAAGTGCTCAAAAAATTGAAATGAATACATTTGTACCGATAGAATGCGGTAGAAATACATAAAATGAAGAAATAAAATTTAAACGGATAAAACGTTTTTGAAAATAAAAGCAAAAACGAAGTGTTCGAAAAATTAAAACGACTATATAAACGTTCCTATAACTCCGCAAAAGTGGTTAAAAAGTGAAAATAAAGTAAAATGGAATAAAAGTTTTACGACCTAAAAGAAAAATCTAAGTTAGTGAAAAATCAAAACCACTTTGAAAACGCTTTTTACGGGCTTATAGGAATGCATAAAAGCTAGAAAAATCCTAAGTCTAACAAATCTAAGTAAGAAATAACTAAGTATAATAACATGAAAATTAATCTCATACACACACACACACATTTTAAAAGAATAAAAACTAAGTTAAAACAAAATGAAATAAGATTGCATAAGAGTGGGCACATAGATGAAGTCCAAAGTCATGTAATGGAAATAAAATTACATTTGCATTAATAATAAAAAGAGATTACAAAATGAAAATAAAAGAGAGAGGGGGAGAAAATCCCATTACAAGGCTTTGGAAATCGTCTATCAGCCGCCCCCTTAAGCAAAATGGATCCAAAAAGTGGAACAGGATTACATCCATCAAGCTGGTTTAAATATGCAAAAATTTCAGGTGACACGCCCACTGACACGGGCGTGTAGGTTTGGCATGTCAGCACTGTACAAAATATGGCCTTCGATTTGATGGGAAAGTGGACTTCTGGTTGGACACGTGTCGGTCTCGTGTTGGTCACGCCCCAGGTCACGGGCGTGACTCTGGGCGTGTCGGGGAGGTAGACCTGGGCGCGGCTCTTTGAGCCGTCACCGGGACTTGTCGAGTTGAAAAATCATCGAGCGCGAATGTCGAGGATTTCGACGATTGTCGAGCGGGAAGATCGTCAAGTAGGAAAAATCGTCGAGCAGGACAAATCGTCGAGTAGAAAAATCATCGAGTGGGAAGATCGAGTTCGACAATCGTCAAGCTGGAAGATCATCGAGCGCAGTTCTTTGTCAGCCAGGTGGAGGAGTCACGCCCTTAGTCACGGGCATAATGCTCGGCGTGTCGGGGTGGTTCGACGAACGTCGAGCGCGATTCGTCGAGCTGGAATCCTTGATCGTCGATCGGGATAGACACGGGCGTGTCGTGTTGGCGCCACGTGTGTGTCATGTGTTCGACAATCGTCGAGCTGAAAAATTATCGAGCGGGAAAATGAGTTCGACGATCGTCGAACGGGATGGACACGGGCTTGGGTCACGCCCCGTGTCGGATTGACACGGGCGTGTGGCCTGGTGTGTCGACGCTCGTCGAGCTTGAATTCGTCGAGCTGATTTCATGGGCAATTGGGTTGTCACGCCCTGGACACGGGCGTGACCAGTAAGTACACGGGCGTGTACTTACTGTTTTGGGCAATTTTTTTAGATATTTCCTGCAAATTTCAGAAAACAAAAATAAAACAAGTTAGAACTATTTTTACAAAAAAAGAAACATTTTATTAAAGAAAAATAAAGAGAAATAATAAAAATAAACTAAAACGACTAATTTAATGTACATAAATATAAGTATATTTACAATTCATGAAATACCCTCATACTTAAGCTTTTGCTATTCCAGAGCAAAAGTAGGAGATAAAATTATAAGGAATTAAATAAATCCTAAGTTTAGCTACCGCTTGAATTAATTAAAAGTAAGATCAAATTAAACATCCGGAGTACTAGTGTTAAATCATAAATTATGAAAATTTTATAAATAAAGTAAGAGTTTCAAAAAGACTTCTAGATAAAATAAAATAGAAAGCAACAATTTATTTTTTTTAGTTTAACAAAGATGGATTGAAATTATATAAAAAACTTTAGTTTAAAAGAAGTTAAAAAAAATAATGCAATTTAAAAATTATGCACTGAAAAAATTTTGAATTAATTTTAGAATCATTGAAATAGGATAAGTGGTTTGGTGGTTTATGAAGAGGACTTGGAATTAGAGGCGAGGCAATTTTTTCTCGAACCTCTACATATATTTTTCTTTTGAATAATTAGGAAAATGAAATCTTATTTTCCTAACACATAATGATTTTTTTTTCTTTCTCAACTTCATAATAATAAAATTAACCCAATGTATATGTGTAGGAGTAATGAATTTTATCCTCTTACTCTGTAACATATAATCTTTTTAAATATTGGGTGCCTATGTTTGCGGAATGAAATCTTATTCTCATTAACATAAGATCTTTTAAGGGGTGAAATAGGGGTAATCATGTCAAGTGAGACATGAAAAAAAAATGGAGTTGGGTTTATTTTTTTCAAAAAGAAAACTAGATTTCAATAAAAACGTTTTGAGAGCAACCTTTTTAAAATGAACGTTCTTATGTTTCTAAAAGCATGAAGTAGAAATAATTGAAATCCATGTTTGTTATTTTCTAACATAAAAGACGAGCTTCTATTTATAAAAATTAGAAGTGGTGGTGAAAAACAAGTTCTCTATTATAAGGAAAAGACATAAAAAAATTCTTTAAATCTTAACCTCATATACATAAACCTATCAAGCTTTAATTAATAAACGAATAGTAAACAAAGAATAAGTAAAATTCGCATATAAGTTAACTCGAAACTAGATTTTTGGAAAGCAAAAGGGTTAAGATATGATATATTCGATTTATTTTGTTATTATTTTTTGAATTTTATGGTTTTTATCATTTTTTTTTTAAGTTATTTTCATTTTTTTTAAGATTTATTTAATTTTTTTTTAGGATTTTTGTTTTTTTAAACATTTTTACAAAAAAGGTACAAGGTAAAAACTCGATGGCCCGCGAACAGATTCTAATTTAGGTGGTTGGTTCGATGAGTCGAACAACGCGGGCTTTCTAAAAAGAGAGTTTTTACAAATAAGAAGATGAGGGGGAAAGAGAAAGATTATTTTTAAAACATATTTGCAAGTAAGAAATTTTTTTTTGAACTTTTTGTTTTATAATTTTTTGAATTTTGGTTTTATGATTTTTTTTTAAGTTTTTGATTATAAAAATAAGGAAAAAAATTTTTGAGTTTTGGATTTTTGCATTTTTTGAATTTTTTTGCTAAGTACAGAATATAAAAAGTGCAGAATAAGAAAACACCCCCATACTTTAACTCAACATTGTCCCCAATGTTGCAATCTAATTATGCGGAACAGATAGTATACAAATTAAAAGATGTACAAAAACAAAAATAAGAAGAGAGGGTAGAAGCTTCCATTAGACGAGTGCGGGAGGCCCGAGTTGAAACCCTGAATTAGGTAGAGGAAAGAAAAAAAAACAAAAAGATAACATAAAAAATGAAAAAAGGTGCACTCGGCTAAAAAGGGGTGTGGGCGGTAGGGGGTGACAAGTGCGTGTGACTCGAAGCTCACGTCTTAGCTTATGAGTGCTTACAAAATGCGACCCCTAGCACGGACAAGAGTGAAAAAGTGCACCGAAGGGAATCAAAATAAGTGAAAATAAGCTAAACAATATATATATACATTTATAATAACTAAATTTATATATTTTATTATTTTTTTTGTTAGAGATTTTTGAAGGTTTTTGTTTTTTGTGTGATGTTTTTAGGTTTTTAAGTTTTTTGGATTTTTTGTTTTTAGGTTTTTAGAGTTTTTAGAGTTTTTGTGGGTTTTTAGTTTTTTAGGTATTTGTAGATTATTTTGTTTAGTTATAAAAATAATGAAAAAAACTTTTAAGTGTTTTTTTTCATTTTCTAGATTTTTTAGTGTTTTAGTTTTATAGTTTTTTTTCAAATTTTTAGTTTTATAGGTTTTTCAAATTTTAGTTTTGTAGGGTTTTTTAAAAAAAAATTTTGTTTTTAAGATTTTGTAATTTTTTTAAGTTGTTATTATTATTATTATTAGGATTATTATTAGTATTATTTTTTTTGTTTGCCATTTTAAATTTTTGTTATATATATAGATATAGGTAAAATTAATAGATTTCCAGCGTCCAAAATAACGACTCGCATTTTGCCTCCCCGGCAACGGCGCCTAAAACTTGATCGATATTTTTCGCATTAATTCCGAAAACTGAATGCGGTTAAAACTCCAAAAATAGGTGAGGATGCGCGGCATCCCGGGCGATTTTATTTAAGCAGAAAAGTGGATTTGGTTTTTATTTAGAAAATGGGGCGCGCGTATTTATTTATTTGGATATAAAAAGGTGTGATCGAGTTTTAACGAAAGAAGGCAAGTGCACCTATACTGAGAAGTACAGGATATTCCGGGTGGAATATCGAGGTCGTATTATTCTCTGGGTCGGTTCGATTATTTCTACACTTCCCTGGAGGGGACTATTATTTTACCGATAATTACTTGTCGGGTAATATATATAAATAGAAGGCAGAAAATAAAAGCATAATAAAGGGTGGAGCCGATGAAGAGCTTAGCTCGATGACACCGAATTAAATTCGAACTAAAATAGACTTTTAATAAAAAGAGATCCTAAGTTTCTAAATAATTAGTGTGGAGACTTGGTCGTGGAGGTTCCACTAAAATGAGCTCACCTATCTCTATGACTATCGCTCACCTGAACATTAAGACTATTCGATAGGGCTCTCATCCGACGAAGGACTCCTCTTAATTCTCGCATTATGCTAAGAACCCCGCTATTGGGTGGGGAACCCAATCCGGTACAGTTGGTGCGACTCCTCTCTCGAGGGTTAGTGTGGAACTCCATTTACTAAGGGGTGATCGGTCCATACGCACGGTCACTTGGCTAGCTAGCATATGGACTACGAAAATATGGCCCACACATCGATTATGTGCTCCTACGTGTCGTAAACCCCGGGATAACCTTAAGTGTTTTTAATTAATTAGAAAAATGAGACCTTTAATTTTTTTAAGTTATTTTATTTGTCCTAATGCTCTTCGATACTGAAGGCTAAGAACGGTTAGCCACTCATCGGAATGGGGATGGCAGCGGTGAAAAAGAAGAAAATTAAAGTAGTAAAATTAAGCAGGAAAATGAAAGCAGTAAATGGAAAGCAGTAAATTGCAAGTCCTACTCAAATGAGAAGGACTGAAATGAAAGCTGTAAAAGTGCAAGTCCCAGATCAAATGAGTAGGCGGGAAAAAGAAAGCAAGTCCTACTCAAACGAGTAGAAGAAAATAAATGCATTTATAAGTCCATTCCAATGATTACAATAAAGACCGTCCATTTAACTCAAGTGAGTAGGCGGTAAATAAAATCCACCTATTTAACTCCTAGCGAGTAGGCGGAAAATAAAAGCTAACACTCACCCCCTCGACATAAAATTAAAACACACCCACTCTACAGAAAGTAGGCGAAAATAAATGCAACACACGCACGCACTCTTCAAAATTGAACGAAAGAAATAAACACTCTACTGGAATTGAAATACGCACACACACGATAGAAATTAAAACGCACACGTACAAGTCCTACTCAAACTAGTAGGTGGGAAATAAAAGCACGCCATTTAACTCTTAACAAGTAGGCGAAAATAAATGCAACACACGCACGCACTCTTCAAAATTGAACGAAAGAAATAAAAACTAACTCCTACACGCACGCACACGTACAAAAAATAGGAAAAACAAAGTTGCTGAAAAATTAGAACGACTACATTTCTACCACTAAAATGCGGTAGAAATGAATAAAAAGTGAAAATAAAATTTAAAGGAGCAAAAGTTTTTGCAAATAATTGAAAAGTGCAAGTGCTTAAAAAATTGAAATGAATTCAATTATACCAATAGAATGTGGTAGAAATGCATAAAATGAAAAAAATAAATTTAAACGGACAAAAAGTTTTTTAAAATAAAAGGAAAAAGAAGTGTTCGAAAAATTAAAACGACTATATAAACGTTCCTATAACTCCACAAAAGTGGTTAAAAAGTGAAAATAAAGTTAAAAGGAATAAAAGTTTTACAACCTAAAAGGAAAATCTAAGTTAGTGAAAAATCAAAACCACTTTGAAAACGCTTTTTACGGGCTTATATGAATGCATAAAGGCTAGAAAAATATTAAGTCTAACAAATCTAAGTAAGAAATAACTAAGTATAATAGCGTGAAAATTAATCTCATACACACACACACACATTTTAAAAGAACAAAAATAAAGTTAAAACAAAATAAAAGAAATAAGATTGCATAAGAGTGGGCACATAGATGAAGTCCAAAGTCATGTAATGGAAATAAAATTACATTTGCATTAATAATAAAAGGAGATTAGAAAATGAAAATAAAAGAGAGAGGGGGGGGGGGAGAAAATCCCAGTACAAGGCTTTGGAAATCATCTATCAGCCGCCCCCTTAAGCAAAATGGATCCAAAAAGTGGAACAAGATTACATCCAGCAAGCTGGTTTAAATAGGCAAAAATTTCAGGTGACACGCCCACTGAAACGGGCGTGTAGGTGCGGCGTGTCAGCACTATACAAAACGCGGTCGTCGATTTGACGGGAAAGTGGACTTCCGGCTGGACACGTGTTGGTCTCGCGTTGGTCACGCCCCAGGTCATGGGCGTGACTCAGGGCGTGTCGGTGAGGTAGATCTGGGCGCGGGTCTTTGAGCCGTCACCGGGTCTTGTCGAGTTGAAAAATCGTCGAGCGCGAATGTCGAGGAGTTCGACGGTCGTCGAGAGGGAAGATCGTCAAGCAGGAAAAATCGTCGAGCAAGACAAATCGACGAGCAGAAAAATCATCGAGTGGGAATATCGAGTTCTATGATCGTCGAGCGGGAAGATCGTCGAGCGCTGTCTTTGTCAGCAAGGTGGAGGAGTCACGCCCTTGGTCACGGGCGTTATGGTAGGCATGTCAGGGTGGTTCGACGAACGTCGAGCGCGATTCGTCGAGCTAGAATCCTTGATCGTCGATCGGGATGGACACGGGCGTGTCGTGTTAGCTGCCACGGGCGTGTCATGTGTTCGACAATAGTCGAGCTGAAAAATCATCGAGCAGGAAAATGGGTTCGACGATCATCGAGCGGGATAGATACGGGCTTGGGTCACGCATCATGTCGGATTGACACGGGCGTGTGGTCGGGCGTGTCGACGCTTGTCGAGCTTGAATTCGTCGAGTTGATTTCACGGGAAATTGGGTTGTCACGCCATGGACACGGGCGTGACCAGTAAGTACACGGGCGTGTACTTACTATTTTGGGCAGTTTTTTTGGATTTTTCCTGCAAATTTCAGAAAACAGAAATAAAACAAGTTAGAACTATTTTTTTTAAAAAAGAAACAATATATTAAAGAAAAATAAAGAAAAATAACAAAAATAAACTAAAACCACTAATTTAATGTACATAAATATAGGTATATTTACAATTCATCAGAAGCACAGAGCAGGCAGGCCAAATATTACTATGTGTAACATCATCAGGTAGAGTTCCATGTGTGAGACCGGGTTTTCCTAAAGATACGGCCGATGAACGGAGTCTCACGGTTTCACAGGCGGAAGAAGCTCAGTCCGAGATACATGGGTCCTTATAGGATCCTGGAGCGGATCGGCCCCTTTGCTTATAGACTAGAGCTGCCGCCGGAGTTGGCAGAATTGCACGACGTCTTCCACGTCTCTTCACTTAGGAGGGCTCTACTACGCCCTGAGCTGCTGATTTCCACTGCAGATAGCCTGGTGGCCTCAGATCGATTAGTCAGTATGAAGGCGATCAGGATCGACGATATAGTGATGCGGGTCTTGCGCCGCAAGAAGGTTCCGCTAGTCAAGGTTCTGTGGAGAAACCATGGGTAGGAGGAGCACGCTTGGGAGCCACAGGACTTGATGCAGTAAAATTACCCGGGACTCTTCGAGTTAGGAATACCTTCAACTCCTAGGGATGTTACATACTTTTACTTCCGTAGAAACCCCGTAGGCTTAACTTTAATTTCGGGGACGAAATTTTTATTTTTATATATTGGGATTTGTAACATAGCTCAAACACGTAGACCCCTAGGAATGGTTTTGCAATGACTAGGTCATGACAAAACCATAAGAAGATCAAAGGACCAAGTGAACAAGGAACAATGTGAAAATCACCTTGGTCTGCCTATAACACAACCTCATAACCAAATTTAGGGTTTGACTTTAGGGCTCCAACTTGACCCCATGAGCCCACCACAACACCCTAATCACACTTAGGTTGTCCATAGGGTCACTAAGGACCCAATGGGGACAGGAAAAGTTGCCAAGTTGGCTTAAGTCCACCCTAACCCTAAATGGGTCAAACTAATCTACTTAGGGTCAATTTACCTTCCCTTAGCTAATTTATCCCCACACATGCCTTCCTAACCCTAATGTTAGGCCAATGGGTCACCAAGGACCCATTGGGGTCAACCCAAGAGTCTAGGTTGACCAAAGTCAACCCTAACCCTAATTTGGTCAAAGTACCCTTACTATGGGCAGGTGACCTCCAAAGTGCCATGACAACCCTACCCAACCCTTCCTAGATCTTAGTGGAGTCCAATGGGTCACCAAGGACCCATTGGGGTCAACCAAAGAGCCTAAGTTGACCCAAGTCAACCCTATCTTCAAGAAGGGTCAAAGTGCCCTAACTAAGGGTTAAGTGACCCCCAAGATGCCCAACCAACCCTACCCAAGTCTTCCAGGACTTTAGGGGAGGCCAACGGGTCACCAAGGTCCCATTGGGGCCAACCAAAATGGTCATGTTGACCAAGGTCAACTCTATTCTATTGTTTGGTCAAATTAGGCCAAATGGGCTAACCCAAGCTCAAACCCATTTCCCCCATTTTGGATAACCTCATTTTTATTATTAATATGAGTTAGTGAGCTGCCAATAGGCTGGAGGATACATCAAAATCAACCTAGATGACTAGGAGAGAGAAAAGCTTCATTTGCCCCCTTTAATGGAGGAGAGAGACAGCGCATGCAATTTTCACCTTCATGGCCAATATTAGCCATTAGTGTTACACCCTTCCTCTCCCCCATTTAGCCCTCTTAAAAGCATCCTTGGACTCAGAGGAGGAGTTTCCACAATCCCACTGAAGGAGTCGATCCATTTGGTAGTGTTGTTGCAGAACACCCGAAGCTCCAAAATCCGGCCATGGCGCACCACCACCAAACCCGTCGGCAAACACGATTGCAGGTCCTCCTCTACTCCTTCTCCTATGGATAGATCTTAGGAATCTTTTAGGATGAGAATCGGGCACAAATGAGCCAAAGCGGGTGAAGATTTTTCCCGGTATTCCATGAAAAAAATTGGCCGGGTTCGCCGGAATCCACCCCTCCGGCGGCCGTGCCGCCGCCCGGCTATAGCCCCCACCTCAACAAAGGTGGTGGCGGTGGTGGCCAGCCACTAAGGCAGCCGGGTGGCCGGGAAATAAGTTTGGAATAGGCTCCATGTTAAGCCAATCCTAGCCCTTGGCTGGAGGAAGAAGATGACCTGGAGGCCCACGATTTGCTTTACGATCCGTGCTAGATCTGATTTTATAAAATCATATTATTTCAATTTCTGTCATGTTTACTGGTCAGTGTTAAATTAAATATTAAAAATACCTAGGTTCATTTATGGAAAAAGTGGTAAACATCAAAGTTGTATCCCTAGGGGTGTACTTTATTTTAAAATTGTTTGAACCAATTTGGGTGCCTAGTTTGACCAGGGCACTCATTTTGGTAGGGTCTATACCTAGGGTTCGTTAGAGACTAAAATGGGTGCCCCCACTTCATCGCTTGTCTAAATGACCTAAAATTTGGACAGGGAGTCACCCTAAACTATACATAGGTCCTGCCCTAAAATGGTAATTTTTGGAGATACTTTGGCTATATTTTTTTGGAAATATTTAATAAATCATGTCCAAATTAATTAGGTGTCTTAAACACCTCAAAAACCTCTCAAATTTTGGAGGGAGGTCTTTGAGAGTATTTTAGGCTCTGTTAAAAATTCTATCCCTTTTGGGTTTAGTTTGATAGGGTAAATGTGTAGCCAAAGGTTCACCATTTTTGGTCAAATTAGGGCTAAGTGCACTAAGTGCCCTAGAGTTGGCCAACCTCACCCAAAGGTGATGGACCTTGGCACTTGGGTATGTTAGCATACAAATACCCCCTCCACTGTTATGGGGTGGAAGATGAAGGGTAGAGCCCTAGGACACTAGGGTAGGTCTTATGTGTGCAAACCTAGGGTTTGATGGTTAAGCGGTCAAATGACCTTGAAATGACTTGTAACTTGGTGGAGAGGACTTTAGGATTGCCAATGTCCTCTAGTAAAAATATCATGATATTTAGAGGCTGTTAAACTGCCCAAAACCGTAATCTTAATTTAGGGCACAAAGCTTATACATGTAAGGTAGGCCATAAAACTTTAATGAAAAGCTGTAAAACTTGGGTAGTATGGTCATAGGGTTAATATGAGCCCCTGGTAATTTTAGTGAGAATATTGGAACAATATATTTGGTACATCCTTTGTATTACATG
Organism: Platanthera guangdongensis; assembly: GCA_039583875.1. Lineage (NCBI taxonomy): Eukaryota > Viridiplantae > Streptophyta > Magnoliopsida > Asparagales > Orchidaceae > Platanthera > Platanthera guangdongensis. The sequence continues at coordinate 87,703,468 of CM077147.1, read as the reverse complement.
AATATGCCCTTGATAGTCATTTATATCTTTTGGACTCACTGCTCATTGGAAAATTATGAAAATTGGGCATATGAAGTTTTACATCATTTTAATCGTACCTGAATTTTGTTATAATTTTTAGATGTATATTATCAGTACTTCCTTCACAAGCTCATAATTATGCAATTATGTTCAAAAATAGATTTAGAGCTTAATTTTGGTTAGTAAATTATGAACTTAAACAAAAGTGCACTTAGGCCATTATGCTCATGAGCAAACTTTTATCATAATTTTTAGATGAATATTTTCAGTAGTTGCTTCATTAATTTATGAAAGTGGGATATTGACTAAAATTAAAAATTAGAGTTTATTATCCACTAAAAAATTTGGAAACTTGGTTAGGAGTGTTTTTATGGCATTATAGTTATGCTTGAAGTTTATTATAATTTTTGGAATCATATTTACAGCACTTACTTCTTTAGCTGTTAATTATGTGATTATATTCAAAATTATGGATCAGAGGTTTAAACCTTACAAAAAAATTGGGAGACTTGAATTTACTTTTAATTAGCTGCCTATTATTTTATGATAATTTTATGAAACATTTTGCATGACTGTAAGGGCCACTTCATATACAACCTGGGGCATTTGGATTTTTCAGAGAAATTAAATATATGCCAAATTAATTAGGAAAATCCCAAGTTTCTGAATTTTGGCAATAAATGTCATGATAGGGCTCCGTTAATTATCTTAGGGTATTTGGATGAAAATTTAGAGTACCGCCTATCATGCACGTCATATAGCATAAGGTGGTCTGCATTTAGTAAAACTGTGGAAATCGAGTTGACATGGGGAATGGTCGTAGGGTGATGGGATTGTGGTTTACTGATTTTAGTGAAGTTGATTGGAGTATACCAATGGAAGCTAGGATGTGTGGGTTGTAGAGTTGGCTAGGGTTAGGGGGTGCTCGGGATCGACGAACGATCGTCCATCCTATGGAGGGTGAAAGCGAATCAAAACACGCTAGGGTTAGACTGTTGGGTACATTGGTTCTAATGTACCTGATTTGAAGAAGCCTCACCCTACTCAATGATATACATCAAAATGTATTTGATGTATTTTGAGTTTACTTGTACATGTTAAGTATTTACAGGAAAGATGAAAAAGTTTCTAAGTCCATGTGTCGACACCCAGAAGGAAAGTGTCGACACTTAAGAATACTTGTGTCGACACCCAGGCAAGCAGTGTCGACACTTGGAGTACTTGTGTCGACACCAGGGATGCAGAGTCGACACCAGACAGAAAGTGTCGACACAAGGAGATGTGTCGACTCTCAATGAAGAAAAGCCCAGTGAAGCAGTGTCGACACTTAGCAGTTGTGTCGACACCCAGAAGAACTGTGTCTACATCAGTATGTGTCGACACTTGGAGGCTGTGTCGACACTCAGCAAAAGTCAGCAGAGTCTAAGTATAAGTGTCGACATAATAAAAAATGTGTCAACACTCAGCAGAAGACTCAGCACTTGAAGAAAGTGTCGACACAAGAAAGAATGTGTCGACACTCAGCAGAAGACTCAACACTTGAAGAAAGTGTCGACACAATGAAGAATGTGTCGACACATAGCAGAAGACTCAACAAATGAAGAAAGTGTCGACACTAGGATGCTGTGTCGACACTCAGCAAAGTTCAACAAAATATTCCAAGTACAAGTGTCGACACTAAGGAGATGTGTCGACACTCAGCCAGAGTCTCAACAGAAGAAGAATGGGTCGACACAAGGAGCAGTGTCGACACTTAGCAAGTATCAACACAGAAGGCTTGTGTCGACACCAAGAAGATGTGTCGACACTGACAAGTTCAACACATGAAGATGTGTCGACACAAAGGAGTTGTGTCGACACTTACAAGAATTCAACTAAGTGCTGAAGAACAAGGAGTTGTGTCGACACTCAATATCAGTGTCGACACATGAAGAAGAAGCTGTGTCGAGAAGTGAATTCTACAACACAAGCAGTTGTGTCGACACCTTGTAGGCTAGTGTCGACACTTAGTCAACTTGTGTCGACACTTGGTCTATAAGTGTCGACACTTAAAGACAGACAGTCTCGACGCTTTTAGACAGTTACAGATTTTTCAAGAACTGACTGGATGACTTGACAGCTGCCATTCCAGCCGGTCTACTGTACCTGTCAGAGTTGTCAGAAATCAGTTATGAACCGGACCAGCCGGTTACCATGAAGAAGGCCTATAAATAGGCTTATACTGTCTACAGAAATAGATGATTGAAAAAGAAGATCAAATTGTTGAAAAGCAATTCATTGAAGACTTTCAAGGAAAGTTCTAAGTAGTTGGAGAGAGAGAGCTCCATCCAAGAAGACAGCCGTTGGAACCAGGCTGAGAAGAAAGGTTCAGATTTTGATCTGAATCTTAAGTAGCAGAGATCAAGGATCAACTGCAGAGGAGATCAATCCTATTGTGTTCTACATTCAAGAAGCTTTGAAGAAAGCCAAGTAAGATTGATCTCAGCAGAGTTCATCCAAGAACTCATCAAGAACCTATCAACTCATCTCTCTATACTGAGTTGTAGGTATATACTCTTTGTATTTTACATTTTCTTGTAGGATCCATAGGGATCTGAGTTGTAAGCCTGCAGTTATAAAGGCTGAGTGTAGGGCCTGTGTGCCTGAGTGTAGGAGGTCTGTATCTTTGAGTGTAGGCCTGTTGTGGCTGAGTGTATGCCTGTTGTGGCTGAGTGTAGGCTTTGTGTAGAAGCTGAGTGTAGGTCTTTGAAGAGGACTGATTTGTAGGGCCTTGGGCCTGAGCTGTAGGAACCTGTTTTGGGGTTCTGAGTGTAAGATCTGAGGATCGGAGATAGTGGAGGAGTTTGGCCGAATCTAGTACACTACTAGATAGGAGAAGGTGGAAAGTGGATGTACCCAAACTTTGGGGAACCACTATAAATTTGTGTGTTCACTGTGTGCTGGATTGATTGCTGTGATAGCTGTTTGACTGCTGTGTAGAATTTGTTATAACTCTGAGATATATACTCTGAATTTTGCGTAAAAAGTTAAAAAGATTTAAGTCACCTATTCACACCCCCCCTAGGTGATTAGGTACAATATCTTTCAAGTGGTATCAGAGGGAGGTTTCTCAAAAAGGGACATAACTGTCTGTGTAGATCCTGTTGGCAGATTGAGTCTAAGTACATTACAGAATCAAGAAAATCAAGAACCATGGGTTCCACTGAGAATCATAAGGAATTGGGATCCATGAAGCTACCCATTTGTAGAAAAGAAATATTTGGCATCTGGAAGGAAAGGGTGAGACTATTTATGGAAGCCTCAGACCTTAGGATATACATCACAGTTAAAGAAGGGTCATATGTGCCTATGAAGGTTTCAGTCTTAGATGCAAATCAGAGAACACCTAAGGACTTCTCTGAGATGACAAAGGATGAGATAGTTCTAGCCACAATGGACAAGAGGGCTCAGAATATCATTGTGAGTGCTATAGATGATGCTACCTTTCAGAATTTAATACACTGTAAGACATCTAAGAAGATGTGTGATACTCTTATTGTGTACATGGAGGGTTCTGAAGAAGTGAGGCAGGACAGAAAGTCCTTATTAAACCAAGAATATGAAAGCTTCAGGCAAGGTAAATCTGATATCATAACAGAATGCTATAAAAAGTTCTACAGAATTGTGAATGAGCTAATGTCCTATGGCAGAGAATTCAGTAATTATGAGTTAAATGATAAGTTTCTAAGGTCCCTAACAAAGGATTGGGACACCAAGATCTGTGCCATAAGGGAAATGGCAAAGTTAGTAGAAATTCCTCCTCCAACTTTGTTTGGAAAATTGCTATCCTATGAAATGCAATTGATGGTGAGGAAAGAAGAGGAGAAGACTACAAGAAGTGAACAAAAGGAAAGGACAGTGACATTTAAAACAGAAGCCCCCAGAAAATACAGAAGTAAGTCACCAACTCCACCTCCTAAAGTAGCTGAGACTGAGTCAGATGAGTCAGCAAGTAGAAATTCTGAGAGCAGTGAAAGTGATGAGGACTTTGCAGCCTTTACAAGACACTTTCAGAAGTTCTTAAAGAAGAAACAGTGGAAGACAAAGCCATCTACTTCACAAGGAAAAGATGACTATTATCAGAACAAGAAGTCATCAAAGAAAGACAGGAAAAAGACCAAGTCTAGCAAAGCAACTCTTTCAAAAATTGTATGTTATTGCTGTAATAGACAAGGACATGTTGTTGCAGACTGTCCAGAGAAAAGGAAGGAGTCTAATGATAAGAAAAAGACTCAATTCAAGGGCAAGAAGGAAAGATCTTTTGTTGCCAAAAAGGATAAGAGCTTGTCAGACATATCTTCATCAGAAACTGAGTCAAATGCTGAAGCATACATAGGACTGTTTGCTGAGGAAGAGGAAGAAGAGTTCATCCAGATCATGAACTCTATATATGAACAAGAGGACAGTCAGTGCCAAGGACTGATGGCATTGATAGAAAGTGACAAAATCCAAGAGCAGCCTGGACCTAGTAAGGTACAAAATTGTTCTTTCAGTTCAATTTCTTGTGCTAGTTCAGAATCAGATTCATCATCATCAAGTGATGAGAGTGCATCTGAGTCTGAAGAGGATATTCATCAATTGATAGATGAATATAAAGTTCTCTTGCAAGCTTTTAAAAAGAGCAAGTCCCTAGCCAAGAGTTAGGCAAAGGAAATTGCTAGTCTCAAAGTTGCTGCAACTGATTTTGAGAAGATGATTGATCAAAAGCTAAATGAAATAGCCAGACTGAAGCACATAACTGTGATTCAGATGGGGACTATATCATTTAAGAATGATCAAATCAAAAGTCTGGAGATTAGTCTTCAGAAGGAGAGAGATTTAGTTGCTAGGTTTTCTAAACAAAAGTCTGTTCTCCCCTTAATTGATGAATTTGTTCATCAAAAAGGTAAAGCTGGACTGGGGTTTTCTAAACCTGCTAGGACTGTCAAGTCCAAGTCCAAGGGCAAAGCCCCAGCTCTCAACAAGGCAGCTGAAAATAAAACAGCTAGGGATGTACCTAAGCAAAGGTACAATAGGTTTGAGTGTTGGTGCTGTGGCAAGGTAGGCCACTTTGCCATGGACTGTTGGCACAATGCAAGTGCCAAAGTGAGTAGCAAACTGCCTGTTGGAAAACCTGCAGGTAGCGTTGTTAGGAAGCAAACTAATCAGTACCAAGGACCCAAGAATTCTTTGGGTTCTAAGGTTCACTAATCTGTTTTGCAGGTGAGTCCAAGTGGCCATGCCCCAATATGGTACTTGGACAGTGGATGTTCCAAACACATGACTGGAACAAGGGGATTGCTAAAGGACTACACACCCATCAAGGATGGTCCAAAAGTCACCTTTGGTGGTTCTGAAAAAGGAATCATCAAGGGTTTTGGTAACATATCTAGCACCCATATTACTATTACTCAAGTGGCTTATGTTAAAGGTTTGAAACATAAACTTATTAGTATAAGTCAATTGAGTGATTTAGGATATGACATCTCATTTGTTAAAAATGGTTGTCCTATCAGGAGATCAAGTGATCAAGAGATCATTTTGACTGGTTATAAAAAAAGGAATGCCTATTGCCTAGACATTATGGTTGAGAACAATGGTTCTACAGTGTGTCTTGTAGCTGATGAGAAAGTCTCTCATTGTGTCAAATGGCATAAGAGGCTAGCCCATCTCAACTACAATACATTTGGCCAACTCTTTAGCAAAGAGTTAGTGAGGAATGGTCCTCAAGTTAAGTGTATTAAAGATGGAATATGCTCAGCTTGTCAAAAGGGCAAGCAGACTAGATCCACCTTTAGTTGCATTGAAAACAAAGATGCTGTGAGGTGTTTATACCTCTTGCATATGGATCTCTTTGGTCCTATGCCAGTTCACAGCCTAGGTAAGAAGGTCTATACCTTTGTAGTTGTAGATGACTACTCAAGGTTTTCCTGGGTGTTCTTCCTTAGACAGAAATCTGAAACACCTAGTATCTTCTATAGCTTTGTCAAACAAATTCAGAATGAACTAGACAGTACAGTGGTCAAAATAAGAAGTGACCATGGTACTGAATTTCAGTCTGATAGTATGGAAAAACTATGTGAAGAATTTGGGATATTTCAAGAGTTTTCTTCACCTAGAACACCTCAGCAAAATGGCATTGCTGAGAGGAAAAATAGAACATTGATTGAGGCTGTTAGAACCCTATTAAGTGATACATCACTACCAGAATATTTCTGGGCTGAGGCAGTTAATACTGCATGCCATGTAATTAATAGGGCTACCATTACTAAAAGCCACAACAAGACCCCCTATGAGCTTGTGAAAGGCAGAAAACCAAACTTATCCTATTTTAGGATCTTTGGTTGTAAGTGCTTTATACTTAATAATGTAAAGTCTTACTTGACTAAGTTTGCTGCCAAGTCCCAAGAGGGGATCTTTGTTGGGTACAGCAACAATAGTAAGACTTATAGAGTCTACAACTTGTCTACTCAAGTTGTAGAAGAATCTGTACATGTAGTATTTGATGAAGCTAGACTTATTAACAATGAGTTGTCTAGTAGTATTTGCAGCTCCACAGGTGTGACTGAGAAGATGGACAAGCTCACTATAGAAGAAGGACCTACTGCAAAACAGCAGGTAGAAGATAGTGGATGTTGTCCAGGGGGAGTACTACATGTACTTAATGCAGAAGAAGTCCAAGGAGTGCAGCAAGTTGAAGAAATTGAAGAAGTTCAACCTGAAGCCAGTATGCCTCCAGCTAATAGGCATCTTAGAGATCATCCAGCAGATCAAACATTGGTGATCTAAGACAACGGGTACAAACAAGGAGCGGAAATCTGAGTGCAGCACTCTTCTCCAGTTTTCTATCCCAAGTAGAGCCAAAGAAGTTTGAAGAAGCCATCCTAGACCCTCATTGGATTGAGGCAATACAAGAAGAGCTGAATCAGTTCAAGAGGTGCAAAGTCTGGGAGCTTGTTCCTAAACCAAAAGACCACAACATAATTGGAACCAAGTGGATCTTTAGGAACAAGTTGGATGAACATGGAGTAATTGTCAAGAACAAAGCTAGATAGGTTGCTAAAGGGTATATGCAGGAAGAAGGTATTGACTTTGATCAAACCTTTGCTCCAGTAGCCAGACTGGAAGCCATAAGGATGTTCCTGGCCTATGCAACCTATCAAGGATTTAAAGTTTACCAAATGGATGTTAAGTCAGCCTTTCTTAATGGTAATCTAAAGGAAGAGGTCTATGTGGAACATCCATCAGGTTTTGTTGATTCAACTCAACCTAATCATGTCTATAGACTTAGGGAGGCATTGTATGGGTTAAAGCAAGCCCCTAGGGCTTGGTATGAAACCCTATCTAGTTTCCTCATTGAGAATAAGTTCACAAGGGGGAAAATACACAAGACTCTATTCCTTAGGGAATCTAGAGGCAAGATAATACTAGTCCAAATATATGTAGATGACATCATATTTGGGTCTACTGAAAGTAGTTTTTGCAAAAAGTTTGCAAAACTAATGCAAGGATAATTTGAGATGAGTAGTATGGGGGAACTTAAGTTCTTCTTGGGTCTCCAAGTTAGACAAACTGAGAATGGATTATCCATATGCCAGTCTAAGTTCACCCTAGAACTCATAAGGAAGTATGGTATGGATTCATCTAGTACCATGAAGACTCCTATGGGGTCAAGTATGTCTCTTAGCAAAGATGATGCAGGGAAACCTGTAGATGAGACTTTGTATAGAGGGATAGTTGGCTCCCTATTATATTTGACAGCAAGTAGACCAGATATCATGTATGCTACATGTGTCTGTGCAAGGTATTAACCATGCCCTAAAGAGTCTCATTTGACAGCAGTCAAAAGGATATTGAGATATCTAAAGGGCACTCCTTATCTAGGACTTTGGTACCCTAGGAATGGAGACTTTGAACTAACAGGGTATTCAGATGCAGATTTTACAGGCTGCAAAGAAGACAGAAAAAGTACAACTAGAACCTGTCAATTCCTAGGTGGAAGACTGATTTCATGGAGTAGCAAAAAGCAAATAAGTGTGGCTATCTCCACTGCAGAATCAGAATATTTGGCTGCAGGAAGTTGTTGTGCTCAACTTCTATGGATACAACATCAGCTTGAGGATTATGGAATTCAGGTAAGTAGAACACCATTATTTTGTGATTCTACTAGTGTTATATCAATTGCAAACAATCATGTTTCCCATAGTAGAACTAAACATATTGAAATAAAATATCATTTTCTTAGGGAACATGTAGAAAAAGAAGATATTTTACTGGAATATGTTAGAACAGATAATCAACTAGCTGATTTGTATACTAAGCCCTTAGAAGAAACTAAGTTCAATAGGTTTAAAATTGAACTAGGTATGATAAACTTAGAATAAGTTTATAGAAATGGCTAAGTAAAAAGGTGTCGACACACAGAGATATCTGTGTCGACACAGAAAAGTGGTGTCGACACTTCAGGGAAAAGGTGTCGACACATCTAGGAAGTTGGTGTCGACACTTCAGAAAATTAGTGTCGACACATACAGGGTCAGTGTCGACACAACCAAGGTGGTGTCGACACTTAGAGTTTACTTAGAATTATCTAAGTAAAGTCTCGACTAAATGTCGAGTTGAGTGGTGTCGACACATACACAAGTGTCGACACATATATTCTGTTGACAAAACTTGTGTCGACATATAGGTGTCGAGACATTATAAGTCAGTGTCGACACTTCTTATAAGTGTCGACACAATTTAAGTTAGTTAACCCGCCCTTTCATCTTCAATATTAGAAAGGTATAAATAGAATTTCTCCATTGTCTGTCGACACGCTCACCAAAGTTTCGAGACCAAACTAGTGTGTCGACACCTCTCTTCTCTTGATTCAAATTTGTTGGGTACATTGGTCTAAATGTACATGATTTGAAGAAGCCTCACTCAACTCAATGATATACATCAAAATGTATTTGATGTATTTTGAGTTTACATGTGTAGGTTAAGTATTTGCAGGAAAGAAGAAAAAGTTTCTAAGTCCATGTGTCGACACCCAGAGGGAAAGTGTCGACAATTAAGAAGACTTGTGTCGACACCCAATTTCAGTGTCGACACTCAATTTCAGTGTCGACACATGAAGAAGAAGTAGTGTCGAGATATAAAATCTACAACACAAGGAGTTGTGTCGACACTTAGACAACATGTGTCGACACTTGGTCTATAAGTGTCGACACTTAAAGACAGACAGTCTCGATACTTGGAGACAGTTACAGAATTTTCAAGAACTGACTGGATGACTTGACAGCTGCCATTCCAGCCGGTCTACAGCACCTGTCAGAGTTGTCAGAATTCAGTTATGGACCGGACCAGCCGGTTACCATGAAGAAGGCCTATAAATAGGCTTATGCTATCTACAGAAAGTTGTTGAGACAGATCAAGTGGCTGTTCAGACAAGTAATACAAAGAAGATCTAGCTATCAAGTGAAGATCTAAGAAGTTGGAGAGAGAGAGCTCCTTCCAAGAAATCAGCCGTTGGAACTAGGCTGAGAAAAAGGGTTCAGATTTATTCTGGATCTTAAGTAGCAGAGATCAAGGATCAACTGCAGAAGGAGTCAATCTTATTGAGTTCTACTTTCAAGAAACTTTGAAGAAAGCTAAGTCAGATTGAATTCAGCTGAGTTCTTCCAAGAACTCATCAAGAAACTCACAACTCTCCTCTCTTGTCTCTAGGTTGCTGAGTTAACAATTTTGTATTCATTTTATCTTGTAGGATCCTTTGGATCTGATTCTTGTAAGCCTGTAATTATAAAGGCTGAGTGTAGGGCTTGAGAGCCTGAGTGTAGGAGATTGAAATCTCTGAGTGTAGGCCTTGGTGGCTGAGTGTAGGCCTTGGTGGCTGAGTGTAGGCCTTTGTGGCTGAGTGTAGGCTTTGTGAAGAAGCAGAGTTGTAGGGCCTTGGGCCTGAGGTGTAGGAACCAGTTTTGGGTTCTGAGATAGTGGAGGAGTTTGGCCGAATCTAGTACACTGCTAGATAGGCGAAGGGGGAAAGTGGATGTACCCAAACCTTGGGGAACCACTATAAAACTGTGTGTCTTCTGTGTGCTGTGGTTTGCTGTGAATGTTGTGTGATTGCTGTACAATAGTAGATATAAATCTGTGTTAAAAACTGATTGCTGCCATAAAAAGTTAAAAAGAATTTGGTCACTTATTCACCCCCCCCCCCCTCTAGGTGTTTAGGTACTATATCTTTCAAGTGGTATCAGAGTCAGGTTACTCAAAAGGGACATAACTGTCTGAGTAGATCCTGTTGGCAGATACAGTGTAAGTCAAAGTACAGAATCAAGAAAATCAAGAACCATGGGTTCCACTGAAAATCACAAGGAATTGGGATCCATGAAGCTACTCATATGTAGGAAGGAGATCTTTGGTATCTGGAAGGAAAGGGTGAGACTGTTCGTGGAAGTCTCAGACCCTAGGATTTATATCACAGTAAAGGAAGTGCCATATGTGCCCATGAAGGTGTCAGTCTTAGATGCAAATCAAAGAACACCAAAGGATTTCTCTGAAATGACAAAGGATGAAATTTTTCTAGCCACCATGGACAAAATGGCTCAAAACATTATAGTGAGTGCTATAGATGATGCAACTTTTCAGAATCTAATACACTGTAAGACAGCCAAAGAGATGTGGGATACTCTTATTGTGTATATGGAGGTTTCTGAAGAAGTAATGCAAGATAGAAAATCCTTGCTAAATCAAGAATATGAAAGTTTTAGACAAGGAAAAGCTTATAGCATAACTGAATGCTATAAAAAGTTTTACAGAATTGTGAATGAGCTCATGTCCTATGACAGAGAGTTCAGTAATTATGAACTCAATGATAAGTTTCTAAGGTCCCTAACTAAAGATTGGGACACCAAGATCTGTCCCATTAGGGAAATGGCAAAGTTGGGAGAAATTCCTCCACCAACACTGTTTGGCAAATTGCTGTCCTATGAAATGCAGTTAATGGTGAGGAAAGAAGAGGAGAAATCAACAAGAAATGAACATAAAGAAAGGACAGTGGCCTTCAAATCAGAAGCCCCCAGAAAGTACAGGAGTAAGTCACCAACTCCACCTCCAAAGGTAGTTGAATCTGAGTCAGATGAGTCAGTCATCACAAAATCTGAAAGCAGTGAAAGTGATGAGGACTTTGCTGCCTTCACAAGACATTTTCAGAAATTCTTAAAGAAGAAATAGTGGAGGACAAGGCCATCTACTTCACAGGGAAAGGAAGACTCTTATCAGAAAAAGAAGTCTTCAAAGAAAGACAGGAAAAAGTCCAAGTCTAGCAAAGCTACACTATTAAAAATTGTGTGCTATTGCTGTAATAGACAAGGTCATGTGATAGCAGATTGTCCAGAGAAAAGGAAGGAGTCTAGTGACAAGAAAAAGACTCAATACAAGGGCAAGAAAGAGAAGTCTTTTGTTGCCAAAAAGGACAAGAGCCTGTCAGATATCTCTTCATCAGAAACTAAGTCAGATGCTGAGGCATATATTGGACTGTTTGCTAAGGAAGAAGAAGAAGAGTTCATGCAGATTATGAATTCTATATATGAACAAGAAGACTGTCAGTGCCAAGGACTAATGGCATTGACAGAAAGTGACAAAATCCTGGAGCAGCCAGGAGCTAGTAAGGTACAAAGTTCAACTTTAAGTTCAGTTTCTTGTGCCAGTACAGAATCAGATTCATCCTCATCAAATGATGAGAGTGCATCTGAGTCTGAAGAAGATATTCATTAGTTGATAGATGAATATAGAGTTCTGTTGCAAGCTTATAATAAGAGCAAGTCCCTAGCCAAAAGTCAGGCAAAGGAAATTGCTATTCTCAAAGCTGCTGCAACTGATTTTGAGAAGTTGTTTGATCAAAAGCTTAATGAGATAACCAGATTGAAGCACATAACTGTGATTCAAATGGGAACTATATCATTTAAAAATGATAAAATCAAGAGTCTGGAGATTGATCTTCAGAAGGAGAAGGACTTAGTTGCTAGGTTTTCTAAACCAAAGTCTGTTTTACCCATAATTGATGAATATATTCATCACAAAGGTAAAGCTGGACTGGGGTTTACTAGACCTGCAAGGACTGTTCAGTCCAAGTCTAAGTCCAAGGGCAAAGCCCCAACTCTCTACAAGTCTGTTGTAGATATAACAGCAAAGACAGTACCTAAGCAAAAGTACAATAAGTTTGAGTGTTGGTGCTGTGGCAAGATAGGCCACTTTGCAATGGACTGTTGGCACAATGCTAGTGTCAAAGTGAGTAGCAAACTGCCTGTTGGAAGACCAGCAGGTAGCCTTGTCAGGATGCAAACTAACAAGTACCAAGGACCCAAGAAATCTTTGGGTTCTAAGGTTCACTAATCTATTTTGCAGGTGAGTCCAAGTGGCCATGCCCCTATATGGTACTTGGACAGTGAATGTTCCAGACATATGACTGGAACAAGGGAATTGCTGAAGGACTACACTCCAATCAAAGATGGTCCTAAAGTCACCTTTGGTGGTTCTGAAAAAGGAATCATCAAAGGGTTTGGTAACATTTCTAGTAACTTAGTTACCATTACTCAAGTGGCTTATGTTAAAGGTTTGAAACACAACCTAATTAGTATAAGTCAATTAAGTGATGTAGGATATGACATCTCATTTGTAAAGAATGGTTGTCATATCAAGAGGTCAAATGATCAAGAGATTATTTTGACAGGTTATAGAAAGAGGAATGTCTACTGCCTAGACATTATGTGTGAGACCAATGGTTCTCAAGTGTGTCTTGTAGCTGATGAGAAAGTCTCTCATTGTGTCAAATGGCACAAGAGGCTAGCCCATCTAAACTACAAGACAATTGGCAAACTCTTTAGCAAAGAGTTAGTGAGGAATGGTCCTCAAGTTAAGTGTATTAAAGATGGTATTTGCTCAGCTTGTCAAAAGGGCAAGAAGACTAGATCCACCTTTAGAAGCATTGAAAACAAAGATGCTGTGAGGTGCTTATACCTCTTGCATATGGATCTCTTTGGTCCAATGCCAGTTCACAGCCTGGGTAGGAAGGTCTATACCTTTGTAGTTGTAGATGACTACTCAAGGTTTTCCTGGGTGTTCTTTCTAAGACAGAAATCTGAAATACCTAGTGACTTTTATAGCTTTGTCAAACAGATTCAGAATGAACTAGCTAGTACTGTGGTCAAAATAAGAAGTGACCATGGTACTGAATTTCAGTCTAATAGCATGACAAAACTATGTGAAGACTTTGGGATATTTCAAGAGTTTTCTTCACCAAGAACACCTCAGCAAAATGGCATTGCTGAGAGGAAGAATAGAACCTTGATAGAGGCTGGTAGGACCCTATTAAGTCATACATCACTACCAGAATATTTCTGGGCTGAAGCAGTCAATACTGCATGCCATGTTATTAATAGGGCTACCATTACTAAAAGCCTCAACAAGACCCCCTATGAGGTTGTGAAAGGCAGGAAACCAAATCTATCCTACTTCAGGATCTTTGGTTGTAAGTGTTTTATACTTAACAATGAAAAGTCTTACTTGACTAAGTTTGCTGCCAAGTCCCAAGAGGGGATCTTTGTTGGGTACAGCAACAATAGTAAGGCTTATAGACTCTACAACTTGACAACACAAGTTGTAGAAGAGACTGTACATGTAGTATTTGATGAAACTAGGCTTATTAATAATGAGTTGTCTAGTAGTGTATGCAGCTACTCAGGTATAACCAAGAAGATGGACAAGCTTACTATAGAAGAAGAACCAACTGCAAGGCAGCAAGTTGAAGATAGTGGCTGCTGTCCAGGGGGAGTACTACATGTACCAACTGCAGATGAAGTACAAGGAGTACAGCAAGATGATGAAGTTGAAGAAGTTCAACCTGAAGTAAGGATGCCTCCAGCCAATACGCATCTTAGAGATCATCCAGCAGAACAAATCATTGGTGATCCATGACAAGGGGTACACACAAGGAGCAGAAACTTGAATGCAGCAATCTACTCCAGCTTTCTATCCCAAGTTGAACCAAAGAAGTTTGAAGAAGCCATCAAAGACCCTCTTTGGATTGAGGCAATGCAAGAAGAACTCAATCAGTTCAAGAGATGCAAGGTCTGGGAGCTTGTTCCTAAACCTAAAGACCATAATATAATTGGAACCAAGTGGATCTATAGGAACAAGATGGATGAGCAAGGAGTCATCATTAAGAACAAAGCAAGATTGGTTGCTAAAGGATATAGGCTGGAAGAAGGTATTGACTTTGATCAAACCTTTGCTCCAGTAGCCAGACTGGAAGCCATAAGAATGTTCCTGGCCTATGCAACCTTTCAAGGATTTAAAGTTTACCAAATGGATGTCAAGTCAGCATTTCTAAATGGTAATCTTAAAGAAGAAGTCTATGTGGAACAGCCCTCAGGTTTTGTTGATTCAACTCTACCTAATCATGTCTATAGACTTAGGAAAGCTTTATATGGGTTAAAGCAAGCCCCTAGGGCTTGGTATGAAACCCTGTCTAGTTTCCTCATTGAGAATAAGTTCACAAGGGGGAAAATAGACAAGACTCTATTCCTTAGGGAATCTAGAGGCAAAGTAATACTAGTCCAAATATATGTAGATGATATTATATTTGGGTCTACTGAAAGTAGCCTTTGCAAAAAGTTTGCAAAACTAATGCAAGGTCAATTTGAGATGAGTAGTATGGGAGAGCTAAAGTTTTTCTTGGGTCTTCAAGTAAGACAGACTGAGAATGGAATATCCATCTGCCAGTCCAAGTTCACCCTAGAACTCATAAGGAAGTATGGTATGGATTCATCCAGCACCATGAAGACTCCTATGGGGTCAAGTATGTCTCTTAGCAAGGATGATGCAGGGAAACCTATAGATGAAACCTTGTATAGAGGGATAGTTGGCTCCCTATTATACTTGACTGTAAGTAGACCAGATATCATGTATGCTACATGTGTCTGTGCAAGGTATCAAGCCTGCCCTAAAGAGTCTCATTTGACAGCAGTCAAAAGGATACTGAGATATCTAAAGGGCACTCCTTATCTAGGCCTCTGGTACCCTAGGAATGGGGATTTTGAACTAACAGGTTATTCAGATGCAGACTTTGCAGGATGCAAAGAAGACAGAAAAAGCACTACTGGAACCTGTCAATTCCTAGGTGGAAGACTGATTTCTTGGAGTAGCAAAAAGCAAACAAGTGTGGCTATCTCCACTGCAGAATCAGAATATGTGGCTGCAGGAAGTTGCTGTGCTCAACTTCTGTGGATACAACATCAGCTTGAGGACTATGGATTTCAGGTAAGTAGAACTCCACTCTTCTGTGATTCTACAAGTGCTATTTCAATTGCACATAATCCTGTTTCCCAAAGTAGAACTAAACATATTGAGATAAAATATCATTTTCTTAGGGAGCATGTAGAGAAAGAAGATATTTTACTAGAATATGTTAAAACTGATAATCAACTAGCTGATATGTATACTAAGCCCCTAGAAGAAGATAAGTTCAATAGGTTTAAAATTGAACTAGGAATGATAAACTTAGAGTAAGTTTATAGAATTGGAAATGGCTAAGTAAAAAGGTGTCGACACATAGAGATCTCTGTGTCGACACAGAAATGTGGTGTCGACACTTCAGGAAAAAGGTGTCGACACATCTAGGAAGTTGGTGTCGACACTTCAGAAAATTAGTGTCGACACATGACCAGTAGGTGTCGATATATACAAGGTGGTGTCGACACTTAGGTTTTACTCAGAATTGTCTAAGTAAAGTCTTGACTAAATGTCGAGTTAAGTGGTGTCGACACATAAACAAGTGTCGACACATATAATCTGTTGACTAAACTTGTGTCGACATATATGTGTCGAGACATTATAAGTCAGTGTCGACACTTATCGACAGTGTCGACACAATCTAAGTTAGCTGCCCGCCTTTTCATCTTCAAACATAGAAAGGTATAAATATGATTTTGCCTTAGTATGTCGACACGCTTTCAAAAGTTTCGATACCAAAACTTGTGTGTCGACACCTCTCTTCTCTCCAGTCAAATTCTTCAAACCCTAATGGCGCCAAAGCTTGAGGAGAACGTCAACGAAGGCTATGAGCTGGTGCGCAATGCTTTTGATGATGCCGACCAAGAGATCAAGACTGTAGTAACCCTAGTTGCTGACTCAGGGTTAGAATATCTTTTTTCAGAGCCAACAAAGATTTGGAAGAAGGAAGTCTTGGAATACCTTAATGGAGCTAAGGTAGACGACACTGGATTGAAGATCAAGTCCAGGGTCCATAGTGAAAAGGTGAAGGTGTTACCAAAAAGTTTGAGAAAAGTCCTTCAGTTGCCAAGAACTAAGGAAGAAGAAGAGATTACTGCTTCCAGGACCAGAGATGCATTGGCATGGTGTGGTCTGGATTCTAAGATGAAGATTGGTTCAGTTTTCAATTGAAAAGGAATGAACAGTCAGGGGAAATTCCTGTCTGAAATTGTTGGGAAAGTGATATTGAGCAAGCCAGGAGGGCATGACAGAGTGTCTGCCCATATGTTCGGCATTATGACCAGAATAATCTTCAATCTAAAAACTGACTGGTCTATAGTAGTTTTTGAAAAGATCAAGGAGAGCCTAAAGAAGCCCAATTTGGGCAGGATCTTAAGTCTCTACCTTGCTGGAAGTATTCCAGAGGTAATGAGTCAAGCAGCTGGAACAAAAATCAACCATATGAGAAAGATGGACATGAGGATCTTCTCCAGATGGGACATGGTGTTGTCTAAGGAGATGCCAACCCCTGAGAAGATAATTCCTGAGAAAGTATCACCTGCAAAGAAGAAGAGGAAAACTGCTCTAGTGGCACAGGTTTCCACTAGCAGCTCTGGTAGTGAAGAGCAAGTGGTCTTCACACCTGATGAGAATGAGGAAGGAACTGCTGTAAAGTCTCCAGCTCCTCAAGATGTTGCTGAAATCTAGGGGGAGCTACCTCAAGCTAGCCCCATACACAAGGATCATATCCAGGGGGAGCCATTACTTGTGGAAGAACCCACTCCTCTTGAGAGTGAGCAAGCTACAAAAACAATTCTTGAGGTAATCACTGAGCTTAATGCTTTAGTTTTTCCTATAGAGGATACTGATTTGTCTGATGTTTATCAGCAACCACAGACTAATAGTCAAGTTACAAAAGTTATCATGGAAGACACTTCTGTTACAGCTCATGTTGTTTCTGATCCAGTGGTAGATGAGCACAGAATTTCTCCAGCTCATTCTCCACAAGAATTTACAATGGAAGATTTATTTCTAAATCTGGATCAACAAGAATTTGACAAGGACAATGCTGCTGCTGAAGAGGAGAATGCTCCAGTTGAGGGGGAGCAAGTGCCATTGTTAAAGAACCTGCAAGGCATGAGCCTGAGAAACAACCAGCTGTTGAGGAGCTACCTAAGGAGAGGGTAGAGATTGCTAGCTCATCTGCTTCTGAAGATGAGGAGACTTCAAGGGCTAAGAAAAGAAAATTTAAATTATTTAGAAGAAGGAGCCAAAGTTATAAGAAGGCTCTCCAAACTGTTACTCCACAGCTTATATCACAGCCAGCTCCAACTGTTGATTATAGTGCACTGATGGTTGCAATGCAAATTAAACTGGATGAGCACAGGCAGGCTATTGAGAAGTATGTTGATGAAGGGCAAAAATCATTACAGTTTGATCTAGCCCAGGATATAAAGTCAATAAGATTTGAAATGAATCTTAATAAGAAGGAGATGACTGACTGCTTCCACAAGTAGATAAAGGCTCAAGTAGATGACATAGCACAGAAGCAGGGGTATGTTCTAGAGAACCAAATAAGAATGAATGACAATTTGCCACAATCTCACAATGCTATAGTCACAGAGTTGAAGAATCTAGCTGCAGGGCAGACTCCAGCTACTATTAAAGTAGAATTTGACAAAGTATTTCAAGAAGAAATCACTGCTGTTAAGACTGCCATTCAAGATTCTCAAAAGTTGATAACTGACAAACTCCAATGGTTAAAACCTTTCTTTAAAGATGGAGTTAATTACTTGGATAACCAGGTTAGATTTCAAAAAGATGATGTCAGAGATCACATTGAAAGAGAAGTCATAAAGGGGGAGAGAGTGTTAGTCAAGGCCAGCTCTGATTATGCTAAGTGGATATCTAATTCTATCAGAGCAACTCATGGATATCCTCCTCTTTGTGATGATGATAATGTTGCTGAATCTGGAATTCATCCTGCATATCTAGGAGGGGAGAACCTGAAGTGGCTCAAGTCATCTACCCTCCTCCAGATTTTGATATGGTTCATGCTGACATTCAGTCCATGTATAGCCCACCTGGGGGTAAGGATAATGTCATTATTGAGAAAGTTGTTCAGCCAATATCTGAAGCTATGCAAGAAGCACTGCAGAAAGAAGAAGAGACTAGATTGTCTAAGAAGAGATTCAGGGAGCAAGCTGAACAAAGACCTAACTTTGAGCACTGGAGCCCCACCTCTAGGAACATTATTTTGACTGCATGGAAAGCTGCAAAAGATAACATCCATGACAGGAACGAGTGGTTTTCTGAGGCTGAATGGAGAAAACATGAGACAAAGCAGGAGGCTATAGTCCAATATAGAAGAAAGGCCAAGATGGCAAAGCTACCTCCTACTGCCTAGGAGCCTAGCAAGTACTTTCCCAAGCCTTATCATTATTTTGAAAGGCAAAAGATTAAGGTTGAGGAACTTAAGAAGAAAGATCTGAAAGGCAAGAAGCCTGCTGATGCTGAAGTTGCTGAAGCTCCTGTTCAAGCCAAAGTACAAGCTGGAAAAGGAATAGTGATCAAGGAGCCTGAACAGAAATAGAATTAGAATTTTCTTAAAGTTTACTATGTAATCTTTTTGATGTAAAACATTCTGTAAACTTTTGAAAATTGATATGACAGATATTAGAACAATGTGTTATATGTTAAATCTATTTCATATTTGTTTTGTGATGATGTCTATGTATACATGTTTAATTGATACATGTTTATGATTGCCCTACTATATATAATCCTGCTTTACATCATTTTGTAATTTTATTATGAATGGTGTATATCATTGACTAAGGGTTATGACTTCTCCAAATAGGGGGAGATTGTTGGGTACATTGGTCTAAATGTACCTGATTTGAAGAAGCCTCACCCAACTCAATAATATACATCAAAATGTATTTGATGTATTTTGAGTTTACATGTGCAGGTTAAGTATTTACAGGAAAGAAGAAAAAGTTTCTAAGTCCATGTGTCGACACCCAGAGGGAAAGTGTCGACACTTAAGAAGACTTGTGTCGACACCCAGGCAAGCAGTGTCGACACTTGGAGTCATTGTGTCGACACCAGGGATGTTGAGTCGACACCAGACAAAAAGTGTCGACACAAGGAGCTGTGTCGACACTCAATGAAGAAGAGTGCAGTGAAGCAGTGTCGACACTTAGCAGTTGTGTCGACACCTAGTGAAACTGTGTCTACACCAGAAAGTGTCGACACTTGGAGGCTGTGTCGACACTCAGCAAAAGTCAACAGAAACTAAGTACAAGTGTCGACACCCAGAACAATGTGTCGACACTCAGCAGAAGAGTCAACACTGGAAGTAAGTGTCGACACCCAGAACAATGTGTCGACACTTAGCTGAAGACTCAACACTTGAAGAAAGTGTCGACACAAGGAGCTGTGTCGACACTTAGCAAAGATCAGCAAAGTTCAACAAAATATTCTAAGTACAAGTGTCGACACTAAGGGAATGTGTCGACACTCAGCCAGAGTCTCGACAGAAGAAGAATGTGTCGACACCCAGAGCAATGTGTCGACACTCAACAAGTATCAACACTGAAGATATGTGTCGACACCAAGAAGCAGTGTCGACACTTAACAGATTCAACACATGAAGATGTGTCGACACAAAGGTGTTGTGTCGACACTTAGAAGAATTCAGCAAAATACTGAAGTACAAGTACTTGTGTCGACACTCAATTTCAGTGTCGACACATGAAGAAGAAGTAGTGTCGAGATATAAAATCTACAACACAAGGAGTTGTGTCGACACCTTGTAGGCTAGTGTCGACACTTAGACAACATGTGTCGACACTTGGTCTATAAGTGTCGACACTTAAAGACAGACAGTCTCGACACTTGGAGACAGTTACAGAATTTTCAAGAACTGACTGGATGACTTGACAGCTGTCATTCCAGCCGGTCTACAGCACCTGTCAGAGTTGTCAGAATTTAGTTATGGACCGGACCAGCCGGTTACCATGAAGAAGGCCTATAAATAGGCTTATGCTGTCTACAGAAAGTTGTTGAGACAGATCAAGTGGCTGTTCAGACAAGTAATACAAAGAAGATCTAGCTATCAAGTGAAGATCTAAGAAGTTGGAGAGAGAGAGAGCTCCATCCAAGAAATCAGCCGTTGGAACTAGGCTGAGAAGAAGGGTTCAGATTTATTCTGGATCTTAAGTAGCAGAGATCAAGGATCAACTGCAGAAGTAGTCAATCTTATTGAGTTCTACTTTCAAGAAGCTTTGAAGAAAGCTAAGTCAGATTGATTTCAGCTGAGTTCTTCCAAGAACTCATCAAGAAACTCACAACTCTCCTCTCTTGTCTCTGGGTTGTTGAGTTAACAATTTTGTATTCATTTTATCTTGTAGGATCCTTTGGATCGGAGTCTTGTAAGCCTGTAATTATAAAGGCTGAGTGTAGGGCTTGAGAGCCTGAGTGTAGGAGATTGAAATCTCTGAGTGTAGGCCTTGGTGGCTGAGTGTAGACCTTGGTGGCTGAGTGTAGGCCTTTGTGGCTGAGTGTAGGCTTTGTGAAGAAGCTGAGTTGTAGGGCCTTGGGCCTGAGGTGTAGGAACCAGTTTTGGGTTCTGAGATAGGGAGGAGTTTGGCCGAATCTAGTACACTGCTAGATAGGCGAAGGGGGAAAGTGGATGTACCCAAACCTTGGGGAACCACTATAAAACTGTGTGTCTTCTATGTGCTGTGGTTTGTTGTGAATGCTGTGTGATTGCTGTGCAATAGTAGATATAAATCTGTGTTAAAAACTATTTGCTGCCATAAAAAGTTAAAAAGAATTTGGTCACCTATTCACCCCCCCTCTAGGTGTTTAGGTACTATATATTTCAAAATTCTTCAAACCCTAATGGCTCCAAAGCTCGAGAAGAACGTCAATGAAGGCTATGAACTGGTGCGGCATGCGTTTGACGATGCAGAATCGGAAATCAAGGATGTAGTAACCCTAGTTGCAGACTCAGGGTTAGAATTTCTTATTTCAGAGTCGACTAAGATCTGGAAGAAAGAAGTCTTAGAATTCCTGAATGGAGTTAAGTAGATGAATCTGGACTCAAGATAAAGTCTAGGGTTCATGGTGAAAAGGTGAAGGTATCACCTAAAAGTTTAAGAAAGGTCCTAAATCTACCTAGGACAAAAGAAGAGGATGAAGTTACTGCTTCTAAGACCAGAGAAGCTTTAACATGGTGTGGTCTAGATTCCAAACTGAAAATTGGCTCTGTATTCAATAGGAAAGACATGAACAGCCAGGGGAAATATCTCTCAGAAATTGTTGGCAAAGTTATCCTGTGCAAGTCTGGAGGACATGACAGGATTTCAGCTTATATGTTCAACATCATGACAAGGATTATCTTTCAACTAACTACTGATTGGTCTGCAGTATTATTTGAGAAGATTAAGGAGAGCCTGAAGAAACCCAATTTGGGTAGAATACTAAGTTTATACCTGGCTGGTAGCATACCAGAAGTAATGAGTCAAATTGTTGGACCTAAGATCAATCATATGAGGAAAATGGACATGAGACTCTTCTCCAGATGGGATAGGGTTTTGTCTAAGGAGATGCCAACACCAGAGAAAATAACTCCTGAGAAGGAAACCCCACTCAAGAAGAAGAAGAAGATAGCTCCAGTAGCTCAAGAATCATCAAGTAGTTCAGAAGAACAAGTTGTCTTCACTCCTGATGAAGAAGACACTGGAGATGCTGGGAAGTCACCAGCTCAACAAGATGATGCAGAGAGGCAGGGGAAGCTACCTCAAGCTAGCCCCATTCACCAGGATTCAGTCCAGGGGGAGCCTCTAGTAGTGGAAGAGCCAACTCCACTAGAGAGTGAGCAAGCAACCCACACTATCCTTGAGGTAATCTCAGAAATCAATCAATTAGATTTCCTTATTGAGAGTGAAGTTATAATTGACCACTTATCTGATGTTCATCAGCAAACTCAGATTGATAACCAACCTCAAGATATTGTCATGGAGGACACATCTATTGCAGCTCCAGTGGAACCAATTCAAGTAACTGATGAGCCAAGAGAATCTCCATCTCTTCCTCAATAAGAATTTACAATGGAAGATCTATTCCTTAATCTGGATCAAGAAGACCTTGAGAAGGAAAGTACTGCTGCTGAGGGTGAGAATGCTCCAGTTGAGGGGAGCAAGTGCAAATTCTAGAAGAAACAGCAAGGAAAGAGCCAGAGAAGCAAAAAGCTGTTGAGGAGCTACCTAGGGAGAGGGTAGAAATTGCAAGTACATCAGCTTCTGAAGATGAGGAAGCTTCAAGAGCTAAGAAAAGGAAGTTCCAAGTATTTAAGAGAAGGAGCCAGAATTACAAAAAGGCCTTGTAAACTATAGCACCACAGCCTGCACTACAGCCAGCACCAACTATAGATTATAGTACTTTGATGGTTTCTATGCAAATCAAGCTTGATGAGCACAGGAAAGCCATAGAAACATATGTGGATGAGGGGCATAAATCTTTACAGTTTGATCTGGCCCAGGATATTAAGTCTATAAGATTTAAAATGAATCTTAATCAGAAGGAGATGACTGACTGCTTCCACAAGAGAGGGAATGCAGTAGTCTACTTAGCTACTCAACAGGAGAAAATAAAAGCTCAAGTAGATGACATTGCACTGAAGCAAGGGTATGTTCTTGAGAACTAGATCAGAATGAATGACAACTTAACAGATTCCCACAATGCCATTGTCACAGAGATGAAGCACATAGCTAATGGACTGACTACTTCTAATGCTACTGCTAAGGCAGAGTTTGATAAAGCATTGCAAAAGAGTTTAACTGATGTTACTTCTGCCATTCAAGACTCTCAGAAGTTGATAACTGAAAAACTCCAAAGTTTGAAACCTTTCTTTAAAGATGGAGTCAACTATTTGGATGCCCAAGTAAGATTTGAAAAGGATGATCTAAGAGATCACATGGAAAGAGAAGTCATAAAGGGGGAGAGGGTGTTAGTCAAAGCCAGCTCTGATCATGCCAAGTGGATTTCTAATTCTATTAGAGCTACTCTTGGATATCCTCCTTTATGTGATGATGACAATGTAGCAGAATCTGGGATACATCTTGCATATCTAGGAGGGGAGCAACCTGAAGTAGCTCAAGTGATCTATCCTCCTCCAGATTTTGATATGATACAAGCTGATATCCAGACTATGCATAGACCACCTGAGGGTAAGCAAAATGTTATTCTAGAAAAGGTGGTTCAGCCATTATCTGAGGCTATGCAAGAAGCCTTGCTGAAAGAACAAGAAGCTAGATTGTCTAAGAAGAGGTTCAGAGAGCAAGCTGAACAAAGGCCTGACTTTGAGCAGTGGAGCCCCACTTCAAGAAACATTATTTTGACTGCTTGGAAGGCTGCCAAAGATAAAATACAAGACAGAAACAAATGGTTTTCTGAACTAGAATGGAGGAAGCATGAGACAAGACAAGAAGCCATAGTGCAATACAGGAGAAAGACAAAGATGGGAAAGCTACCTCCTACTACCCAGGAGCCTAGCAAGTACTTTCCCAAGTCTTATCATTACTTTGAGAGGCAAAAGATTAAAGATGAAGAGCAAAAGAAAAAGGATCTGAAAGGCAAGAAGCCTGCTGATACTGAAGATGCTGAAGCCCCTGTGCAAGCAAAGATACAGACTAGCAAGGGCATAGTGATCAAGGAGGCAGAGCAAAAATAGAATAGCATTATCTTAAGTTTACTATGTAATCTTTTGATGTTAAACATTCTGTAAACTTTTGTTTAATGTATATGACAAAGTTATTAGAACAATATGATGTGTGATTAATCTATTTCATAATTATTCTGAGATGATATCTGAGTATACATGTTTTATTTGATACATGTTTATGTTTGCCCTGTTATATAATCCTGCTTTACATCATGCTATGATTTTATTCTGTATGGTGTATATCATTGACTAAGGGTTATGACTTCTCCAAATAGGGGGAGATTGTTGGGTACATTGGTTCTAATGTACCTGATTTGAAGAAGCCTCACCCTACTCAATGATATACATCAAAATGTATTTGATGTATTTTGAGTTTACTTGTGCAGGTTAAGTATTTACAGGAAAGATGAAAAAGTTTCTAAGTCAATGTGTCGACACCCAGAAGGAAAGTGTCGACACTTAAGAAGACTTGTGTCGACACCCAGGCAAGCAGTGTCGACACTTGGAGTACTTGTGTCGACACCAGGGATGCAGAGTCGACACCAGACAGAAAGTGTCGACACAAGGAGCTGTGTCGACACTCAATGAAGAAAAGCCCAGTGAAGCAGTGTCGACACTTAGCAGTTGTGTCGACACCCAGAAGAACTGTGTCTACATCAGTAAGTGTCGACACTTGGAGGCTGTGTCGACACTCAGCAAAAGTCAGCAGAGTCTAAGTATAAGTGTCGATATAATAAAGAATGTGTCGACACTCAGCATAAGACTCAGCACTTGAAGAAAGTGTCGACACAAGAAAGAATGTGTCGACACTCAGCAGAAGACTCAACACTTGAAGAAAGTATCGACATAATGAAGAATGTGTCGACACTTGGAGTACTTGTGTCGACACTAGGGATGCAGAGTCGACACCAGACAGAAAGTGTCGACACAAGGAGCTGTGTCGCCACTCAATGAAGAAAAGCCCAGTGAAGCAGTGTCGACACTTAGCAGTTGTGTCGACACCCAGAAGAACTGTGTCTACATCAGTAAGTGTCGACACTAGGATGCTGTGTCGACACTCAGCAAAGTTCAACAAAATATTCCAAGTACAAGTGTCGACACTAAGGAGATGTGTCGACACTCAGCCAGAGTCTCAACAGAAGAAGAATGTGTCGACACAAGGAGCAGTGTCGACACTCAGCAAGTATCAACACAGAAGGCATGTGTCGACTCCAAGAAGATGTGTCGACACTAACAAGTTCAACACATGAAGATGTGTCGACACAAAGGAGTTGTGTCGACACTTACAAGAATTCAACTAAGTGCTGAAGAACAAGGAGTTGTGTCGACACTCAATATCAGTGTCGACACATGAAGAAGAAGCTGTGTCGAGAAGTGAATTCTACAACACAAGCAGTTGTGTCGACACCTTGTTGGCTAGTGTCAACACTTAGTTAACTTGGGTCGACACTTGGTCTATAAGTGTCGACACTTAAAGACAGACAGTCTCGACGCTTTCAGACAGTTACAGATTTTTCAAGAACTGACTGGATGACTTGACAGCTGCCATTCCAGCCGGTCTATTGCACCTGTCAGAGTTGTCAGAAATCAGTTATGAACCGGACCAGCCGGTTACCATGAAGAAGGCCTATAAATAGGCTTATACTGTCTACAGAAATAGATGATTGAAAAAGAAGATCAAATTGTTGAAAAGTAATTCATTGAGGACTTTCAAGGAAAGTTCTAAGTAGTTGGAGAGAGAGAGCTCCATCCAAGAAGACAGCCGTTGGAACCAGGCTGAGAAGAAGGGTTCAGATTTTGATCTGAATCTTAAGTAGCAGAGATCAAGGATCAACTGCAGAGGAGATCAATCCTATTGTGTTCTACATTCAAGAAGCTTTGAAGAAAGACAAGTCAGATTGATCTCAGCAGAGTTCATCCAAGAACTCATCAAGAACCTATCAACTCATCTCTCTATACTGAGTTGTAGGTATATACTCTTTGTATTTTACATTTTCTTGTAGGATCCATAGGGATCTGAGTTGTAAGCCTGCAGTTATAAAGGCTGAGTGTAGGGCCTGTGTGCTTGAGTGTAGGAGGTCTGTATCTCTGAGTGTAGGCCTGTTGTGGCTGAGTGTAGGCCTATTGTGGCTGAGTGTAGGCTTTGTGTAGAAGCTGAGTGTAAGTCTTTGAAGAAGACTGATTTGTAGGGCCTTGGGCCTGAGCTGTAGGAACCTGTTTAGTGGTTCTGAGTGTAAGATCTGAGGATCTGAGATAGTGGAGGAGTTTGGCCGAATCTAGTACACTACTAGATAGGCGAAGGGGGAAAGTGGATGTACCCAAACTTTGGGGAACCACTATAAATTTGTGTGTTCACTGTGTGCTGGATTGATTACTGTGATAGCTGTTTGACTACTGTGTAGAATTTGTTATAACTCTGAGATATATACTCTGAATTCTGCCTAAAAAGTTAAAAAGATTTAAGTCACCTATTCACCCCCCGCTCTAGGTGATTAGGTACAATATCTTTCATAGACCCAGAGTAATATTAAAAAGGGATTGGGAGTAGGGTGTTAACCAATAACAATAAGTGTCTTGCGAAAGGGAGCTTTAGGCTTCAGCCCATCGTAGTTCCTAGTGCCCTTGAGTGCCCTTAACGGGGAGTACCTTGGGCAGTCCTAGGCTAACCTAAACCGTAAGTAAAATCAATGTTTAACAACAACTAGTATAACTAGGGTTTCACACTCACACACCCCGGTAGATTAGGAGGTTGGTTAGGTTAGTTTGATTAGTCATCTGAATGGTAGGTTCGGAAGGTAGATGTAACGAATGGGAAAGTCCGGGGAGCCGGTGGCTCGGAAGGATTTGGATACATAAATAAGGTGATGGGTCGTCGGTATTGGATGCTCGTTCACACTGACATCGATTCGTTGACTCGACGGGTATGGTTGACACATAGCCAAAGAAAGTCTAGTGGATATGGCCAGCACTAGTACGTGGTGACTCTAGGTTGTGTCCTTCTAGAGGCGTACATAAGGGCTAGGACTGGTAGTGTGGATACCCACCTAGGAGTGGGGGGACCGACCTACTGTCTCCGTTTGCCACTTCGGAGGTTCCTGGGAGTGAAGCTAGCTGCCTAAATGTGGTGAACTAAAGGTCTGTGCCCATAGAGTCGTGTGCGCGAGTTGCACTTGCATGAAGCATGACATAACATATCACTACACTTATACTTGCATACAACCGACACCCCGACGTATAAATTGGTATGAGACTTTTTATACTATGGGAGCCTTGCAAAAGACCCCTTAACTTATAAGTTTGTATGGGAATTCATATAGGTTAAGGTTACTAACTTCTTAGAATGTTTTTCCTACCTGTGTTGCTTTACTCTACTTATTTACCTTACTGCTTAATATTATAGATATGCTAGTTTGTACCTTTCTTCCTTAGCTGTTTATACATTATAAATTAACTACTAGAATAGTTCCACCATCACTTGATTTGCTTACTATCCACCTTCATAGCTTCCCTTTCCTCCTCCCCGCTCGGTGCCTAGGAGCCATGGGGGAGGGGTAGTGGATGATTGGACTTAGTCTTTTTGACTAACGGTTTTCGCACCACAACATTCCAGGGACACTGGATGGGAGACAGGGAGCAACATCAGGGGACACAGTACCAGCGGAGTATGGTGCTCATGAAGGTGGGCCATTCTAGCACAGGAGCACCAGCTACTGGTTCTGTGAGTGATTAGTTACTTAGCTTCCGTGAGTGTTGTAGTGAGGATTTGATGTACCGGGCTTGAGCCAGTTTATATTTCCTCGTACTGTTTTATTTCAGCACTTTTATTATATGTGGACTTGATGTGATTTTCCTTTACATATATTACATGTGATTGTGACTTAGTTTTATCCAAACTATGTGTATACTTCTCTTTCTTTTTGGTGATCGTAAAGGCCGGCAGGATCAGCATTTTTTAGTGCCGACCTTCCCGAGTGTCGGTGTCACCGCAAAACGGCGGTTCTAGGCATAAGACCCCCAGGGTTTTACAAGAAACAAATGGGGTATTACATGTGCATAGACTATCGGGAGCTCAACCGACTGACGGTGCGAAACACCTATCTCTTATCCTAGATCGATGAGTTATTCGATCAACTAGTGGGAGCGTATTGGTTCTCCAAACTAGATCTGTGCTTGGGGTACTATCAGTTGAGGATATAAGAGGAGGATATATTGAAAAATACATTTAACTAGAGGTTTGGTATATATGAGTTCACTGTGATGCCATTTGGGCTCACGAATGCCCCTTTGGCTTTAATTCATTTAAGGAACATGGTGTTTGAGACGTACCTAGATGTCTTCGTCATCATCTTCATCGATGACATTTTGGTCTATTAAAAGATAGAGGAAGAGCATGTAAAACACTTGATCTTGGTGCTGAAGAAGTTAAAGGAGCATGCCTTGTTTGCTAAGTTCAGCAAGTGTGAATTCTGGCTCCGAGAAGTTGCCTTTATGGGACATGTGATCAGTGGTGATGGACTAGCTATGGACCCGAGCAAGGTGCGTGTCGTGAAGGAATGGTCACCTTTGAAGTCAGAAGCCGATGTACATAGTTTCCTTAGACTTGCTGGGTATTATCGCAAGTTCGTGAAAGGATTCTCAAAGATAGCCATTCCTCTCACTGCTCTGACCAAGAAAGTTGTTTCATACGAGTGGACACTCTAGTGTAAAGTTGTATTCCAAGAGTTAAAAGATAGACTTACCAACGCACCCATCCTAGCCCTTCCATTTGAGAAGGAAGGATTTCAAGTTTACACAGATGCATCATGTCAAGGGATGGGAGCAGTATTGATGGAGGATGGGAATGTGATTGTGAAAGTTATTTAACTGAAGGTTAGCTAATCACCTAGAGGGGGGGTGAATAGGTATTTGAAGTTTTATTAGTTCTTTTGTTGATTTCAAATTAATCTATCTAGAGCTTGCCCTTAGATCCTACAATAAGAATTAAAACAAGAAATACAACAAACACACAAAGATTTATAGTGGTTCCCCAATTGGTTACATCCACTTTCCCTCCAACCTATCCAATTGATTTGTTGGACTAGGCACAAACTGCACCAATATTCTCCTCAGAGCTTACACCTAAGGCCCTCAGCTTTATACACAGAGTCTTCACAGAATCCAAACTCAGAAGCAAAAGGGTTCCTACCTCAGAGCCATGCAGAGCTCCTACAGCTCAGTGATCCACTAATCACCTACCTCAACCTTATTTCTAAGGCCTTCAGCTCAGGCTCTTCAGCCCTACAATTTCAGGCACACAGCCCTACTCTCAGAGTGTTGCAACACACCTACAACTCAGTACCCTTCCAGGTACCTACAGCTCAGCTTCCTCTAAGGCGTACAACTCAGTGACACACTTGTCACCTATAGCTCAATGACTCACCAGTCACCTACCTCAGGCAGTAGGCCCTACACTTAGGCTGGGAGGATAGCCTTATCTCAGATCTAGACTTGGATCCTACATCAGAGAGTAGCACTCTCATACCTCAGGGAAAAAGCCTTATAGCTTAGATCCACATATGGATCCTACCTCAATACCCCAACAGGGCACCTACCTCAGTGACTAATTAGTCACCTACCTCAGGCACAAAGTGCCATACACTCAGATTCAGATAAATTAAATCATACTGGAAGTGAATACAGAATGTTTAAGAAAAATTAAATAACTGGCTCAGAGACAAATCTCTGAATCTACTTTGCTAGACTGAGCATATATCATTCCAGCACTCCTGTTGTAGAAGGAATTAGTCCTCTTCTACATCTAACACTAATCTGTTGCACAGATGAACAACTATCAACATGCTGAATGGATGAATCAGCTTCTTTTTCCTAGAGAGAACTATCTTGCTGAAATTGAAGAGCTTCAGCTATCTTCCTTTTCCTTCTGACTATCTCTGCTGGACTTGAGCTTTCAAGCTTAATGTAGAAGATGAAGTCCAGCAGCCTTTGGATTTCTTTTAATATTCTGTGTTTGTTCTCCGTCGCCCTAATCCCCTTTTCTTTTTCCTTTTTATATGCACTAATTTGAATCAACAGTACAAATGTGTGTGGCCCAGCTAAGGATTATTGAGCCCCACCTCCTTCAAAAAAGGACAAAACAGCTTTCCGTGCCACAACAACTTTCCCACAATGGCTACATTTAAGTTTACTTTGATGACGCCAGCAGTGATCACACTAGACTTAAAAAATATTTCAGAAATTCATAAAGCGTTGAGTGATGTTAAGTCACTCAACGTCATCTGTCTTGGCTCTCAGCAGTTCTGGACTTGTAAATTTTCTCTGGATTTGTCTCAACGGTTCTTTCTCAGCGGTATTAGTGGTTTCTTCTTAACAGTTGTGACAAGCCTTTGTCTCAACTCCTTCTTGTTATCAGCTAAGACAAGTTTCTGTCTCAGTGGTTTCTTCACAGCGATCTCAACGCTTCCTTCTTAACTATTGAGACAAGTTTCTATCTCAACGCTTTCTTCTAAGCGGTCTCAGTGCTTTATTCTTAACTACTGAGACAACCTTCTATCTCAGCGCTTTCTTCTCAGCAGTGTCAACGCTTTCTTCTCAGCGGTCTCAGTGCTTTCTTCTTAGCTATCTCAGCTGTCTCAGTGCTTTTTGCCTAAGTTAGTTTTTCTAGATTTAGCTGTGTTCGGTGATCATTGAGCAAAGCTCGATGAACTGCAAAATGAGCTCGACGAACTTCAAGTTGAGCTCGACAAACTTTGAATCCTGGGCACTTGAGCTTATACCAAGGAATGTTGAGCTGAGCTCGACGACCAGCGAGCTGAGCTTGACGAACTGCGAGCTGAGCTCGACGAATTTTGAGTTTACTACCAAACTCATTTTTCCTCACCTGTCAATCATGGACTACCTGCATGCAAGAACTAAGGCACACATAAAATATATTATGTGTGTATGTCATTGACCCGTTTGACATCTTACAAATCTGGGATATTGGGATCAATAGAACCAACAATCTTACCTTATTTAAAGAAGTCAAAACAATACAGGTCATTGACAACACAACATATTCATCATAGAAAAAATTTAACATTAGTAGAGTGTAGAAAAGTTACCAAATTACCATATTTATCCAACCTGTGGAGAATTACTTACTCCCCCTGGTATGCTGTCATCCATACTATTTCACCTGTCTATTCTTCTTACCCTTTTGACTCCCTTTGACTCTATCCTCCACCTTTTTGACTTCTGTAATAGGGAACAATCTGTGGGATTTTTCTCCCACTATCCGTCTGGAGTTGATCTTCCACTTTGACTTTGTCCAATTCAGCTCTCTTCATAGTCTGTTGGGCTAGCTCCCCGCAACAGTTGTAGACTATCTTCATAATCTGGAGGAAGAGAATGTTCTACCTGCAAAATAAATAGTGCAGCATATGTCAAAAGAGAGAATCGAAGCTACACAAGATTCAACATACCCAATTCAAATTTGAAGGTGTTGAACTTGGCTTCATCTAGTGACTTAGTGAAGATATCGGCCACTTGCTTGTCTGTGGGGACAAACTGAAGGGAGATATCTTCCCTTTCCACATGTTCTCAAATCAAATGATACCTAATTTCTATATGCTTAGACCTGCTATGGGAGACAGGATTCCTACCTATAAAAATTGCACTAGTAGAATCACAAAAGAGTGGAGTTCTACTTATCTGAATATTGTAGTCCTGAAGTTGATGCTGGATCCACAGCAACTGAGAACAGTAACTTCTAGCTGAAATATAATCTGACTCTGTTGTTGATATTGCAAGACTCGTTTGTTTCTTGCTGCTCCAAGAGACAAGCCTTCCACCTAGAAATTGGAAGGTTCCTGAAGTGATCTTCTTGTCCTCCTTGCAGTCTACAAAATCTGCATCTGAATAGCCTGTTAGTTCAAATTCCTCATTCTTGGGGTACCATAGGTCAAGATCTAGGGTGCCCTTAAGATATCTAAAGATTCTTTTCACAGCAGTATAGTGAGACACTTTAGGGCAGGCCTGATACCTAGCACAGATACATATTGCATACATAATGTCAGGCCTACTTGCAGTGAGGTAGAGAAGGGAGCCAACTATACCTCTATACAGAGTTTGATCAACAGGCTTCCCTGGATCATCTTGGCCTAAAGACATACTTGAGCTCATGGGAGTTCTAATGGTGGAAGCATTCTCCAAACCATATTTCTTGATTATCTCTCTGGTGTACTTTGACTGGGATATTGATAGACCATCATCAATCTGTTTTACTTAGAGTCCCAAGAAAAATTTCAGTTCACCGATACTACTAATCTCAAACTTCCCCTGTATAAGTTTTGCAAACTTCCTGCAGAGGTGGTCATCAGTAGAGCCAAATATTATGTCATAAACATAAATCTGGACTAGGATGATCTTGCCCTTAGATTCCCTTAGGAATATGGTCTTCTCTATCTTCCCCCTTGAGAATTTGTTCTCAATGAGGAAGGTAGACAATATCTCATACCATGATCTTGGGGCTTGCTTGAACCTATACAGAGCTTTCCTAAGTCTATATACAGTAGTAAGAGAATTAGAATCTACACAACCTGAAGGCTGCTCTACATAAACCTCTTCCTTCAAGTCTCTATTCATGAAGGCAGAGTTGACATCCATCTGGAATGCCTTGAATCCCTAGAAGGCTGTAAATACAAGAAACAGTCTGATTGCTTCCAACCTTGCAATTGGGGCAAAAGTATGATCATAATCAATCTCCTCTTCCTGTCTATAACCTTTGGCCACCAGTCTAGCTTTATTCTTTATTACAATGTCATTTTCATCAAGTTTATTTCCTAAAATCCACTTCACTCCAATGACATTGTGTCCATCTGGTCAGGGAACCAGCTTCCAGACCTTGCACCTTTTGAACAGGTTCAGTTCTTCTTACATTGCACCAATTTAGAATTGGTCTTGAATTGCTTCTTCAAATATCTTGGGCTCTTCTTGTGACAGGAAGCTAGAATAGAGAGCTGTGTTGAGACTCCTGCTTCTATTTTGTACACCATGGCTTGCCTCACTTATTATCTGATCTAGAGGATGATCTCTCAGATATCTGAATGTTAGGTGCAGCCTGACTGCTTCCAGCTGATTACCATTTTCTTCAGCAGGTTGGTCTTCATTTCCAGCTTGACTGTCTGGTGCTTCCTCTATACATCATCCCTCTTCAAATTCTTCTTGAATAGCTGGGTCTTTATCTTTGATGGATAGATTTTCCATCATGACTTCTTGTAAGACCTGTTTAGTATTGTATCCGCAGTAACCCATATTTGATGAAGTCATGCTTGAACTAAGATGAATTAAGTTGTATTTGATGCTTTGTTTAAGTTATGTGTGTGCAGGACTGTATTGCAAAGTGTAGACCAATGTCAGTCTACAATGGGTCACTAAACACAGGACCATATAATGCAATCCCTCATTGTATGATCCATGGTGTTGACTCATGTGTACCCTCTCTATTGGGATACACTTCATATTCAAGCACTAGGACTAATTGGAGAAATGCTTGTTGCTGAACTCAATAAAGAAAAGAAAATTCTGTTGAAGAAATTTTTGCTAAGTATTTTACTTGAGTAGATACCTTCATACTCGAGTGAAATACTTAGTCAATACTCGAGTAAGACTATAAGTACTCGAGTAAAGGAATTAGCTCTCGAGTAGCCAAATTATAGCTCTCGAGTAGCTAAGTCAACTACTCGAGTAGATCCTTTCTCATTCTCAAGTTCACAGAATTTCTTCTCCAGAAAACTTTCTAAGTAAATTACTGGAGTAGTCATATAACTACTTGAGTAGTTTAGTCTTTTGTCTCGAGTTACAGAATACAGGACTTCGTATTATTTTTCCTCTCTCGAGTAGTCAAATTCATGTACTCGAGTAGTCCATCTACAACTCGAGTAGTCCAGAGTAAATACTCGAGTAACAAGATTTTCTTCCCTCAAAATTTTTCTAAGTCCATTACTTGAGTAGCTATAACTACATACTCGAGTGTATTATATCATCTCGAGTAGTTCAGTTTCACTACTCGAGTAACCCAGATTTTTCTTCCAGAAAATATTCTAAGTCCTTGACTCGAGTAGTTCCTCTACCTCTCGAGTAGTCAATTCCTATTCTCTCGAGTAGTATTTCTTATACTCGAGTAGTTCAACTTCACATCTCGAGTAACTATTTTAGCACTCGAGTAAGTCTCTTTATACTCGAGTAGCTGCTCTTCATTTCTGGATTTTCTCCAAGTCGTTTACTCGAGTAGTTCTCTTCTATTTACTCGAGTAATTTCATTAGGTACTCGAGTAGGTAAACTTTCACTCGAGTAATTTAGTCTATGTTTTTCAGAAAATTCGTTAAATCGAAATTTGACAGAAATGTCAAATATCCTTGACGTGATTGGTCCACGTATATGTCAGCTAGACTAATTATGACCGTTAGGCTTGTTCTTATATAAAGTCTTGTCAAATCGACAAACCCTAATAAGGGTCTGTCAAATATTATTCTAAGTATTCTTCTGAATCACATTCTCTCTCTCTCTCCAAAATCGGAAGCCACCGCCGCCGACCTTCAACGCGCTCATCCGGCTAGGGTTTTCGATTCCAAAGGATAGATCAAGTAGATTCACAGATCGAGATTGTTGTTCAATTCTTCATCATCCATCTGATCAGATTTGACTAGTTGTCTTTTGAGATCTACCAAGCATGGACAAGGCTACTGATTTTGCCACGCTTCCATTATGCACCAAGAATAACTTTCCCATGTGGAAAGAAAGAATCAGATTTTCATGGAAGCTGTGGATCCAAAGATCTTCATAATCGTTGAATAAGGTCCCTACATTCCCATGGCCGTCTCCACAATAGATCCAACTAAGAAAGTTTCAAAGAAATTAGTGGATCTAAACAAAGACGAGATTGCACTTGTATCTTTAGATAAGAAGGACAAGACCATAATAGCAAGTGCAGTCGATGACTCCATGCTGCAAAACTTGATCCACTTCCAGTCTACCAAGGAGATGTGGCAGTCCATAGTCACTTTGATGGAAAGTACAGAAGAAGTTAGGGATGATAGAAGATCCCTTCTGAATTAGAAGTATGAAGCCATCTGACAAGGACACAAGGACACCATTGCTGACACCTTTGAGAATTTCTTCAAGATAATCAATGGCATAAGGGTCTATGGCCAAGTCTTCACAAACGGAGAATTAAATGTTAAGTTCTTGAGATCTCAAATCAAGCAATGGGATAACAAGGTCTATGCCATCAGGGAATTTGGAAAGCTAGCTGAGACAGACAAGCAGAATCTCTTCTGGAAGTTTATGTCATATGAGCTTCAACTCAACACCAGAATGAATGAAAAAGAGAAGAGCAAGTCTGCATCCAATGAGAAGTCTGTTGCTTTAAAGGCAGACACCTTAAGGAAGTCAATGGCTGCCTCACCTGCACCTACACAAGAAGTAAGTGAAGAAGAAAATTTGGAGCCAAGTACCTCAAGCTCTAAGCTATCTAAAGGAGAGTTCTCACTACTCTCACGTCAGTTCAAGAAATCCTTGAACAAAAAGAAGCAATAGAAAGGCAAGGATGTCTCCTATAGAAGATCACGACTGTTGGATACATTGGAAAATGTGTAACAGATTTGGAGAAGCTTCACCTAACTCAATGATATGCATCAAGTTGTATTTGATGTTGTGTTGAGTTATCATGTGTAGTTTAAGTAAATGGATAGGAAAATTCACTAAGTAATTGTGTCGACACTTGGGAATGGATGTGTCGACACCAAGGGCCAAAGTGTGTCGACATCCAGAATTTGTGTCGACATACAAAAAATCTATTGACAATGATGTGTCGACACCAAAGTCCAGATTGTGTCGACATCTAGAATTTATGTCGATACACAGAAAATCTGTCGACAACGCAGTGTCGATACTAAGGGCCAGACTTGTGTCGACATTATCTGAAGCTGTGTCGACACACAGAGAAGCTGTCGACACCTTCCAGAATTCTGTCGACAACGACAGTGTCGACACACAGAACTTGTATCGACACACATTAGAATTTTGTCGACACCAACTTTATCAGGACAAGAAGTGTTTGTGTCGACACACAAGACTTATATCGACACATTCCACAGAAGCTGTGTTGATAACAACAAGACATGTGTCGATAAATGGACTATGTGTGTCCACACATATGAAGAATTCAGTCGACATTCTCTGCTGCTGAGTCAAAGTTCAACGAAGGCTGAAGTAATATAAGTGAAGACTTGACAGCTATCATTACTGACATTGCTGTCATACCTGTCAGAGGTGTTAGAAGACAGTTTGAAACCGAAACATCCGGTTACCATGGATGAAGCCTATAAATAGATATGCTCTCTCAACAATACAAAAAGACAGAAAACAACCAGAAGAACAACAAGAGATAACAGATAGATGATCTATTATTATCTCTGAAGGATTGAGAATCCAGAAGAAGAGAAAGAAACAGTCAACAGATTATAGTGAGAGAAAAACAAGAAGGTGAGAAGATCTCATCCAGTGAAGGCAGATCATGAACAGTTTGCCTGAAGAATTCAGATTAATATCTAAAGGAGGAAGATTGAAGATCAACTCCAGCATCAAGAAAATCAACCCTACTATGTTCAGATTCAAGAAGCTTTGAACAAAGCTAATTCAGGTTGATCCTTAAGAAGCCAGTTCTATCAAGAACTGATCAAGAAGCCTTCAACCAATTTTCTCCATCTGGTTGAAGATATCAATAACTTTTCATCAATAATTTTGTAGGATCTGTACTAGATCTGAGTGTAGGATATTTACATCTCTGAGTTGTAAGCGTAAATTATAAAGGCTGAGGTAGGGCTGTGTGCCTGAGGTAGGGGAATCTGTTACCTGAGTTGTAGGCCTGTAATAGAGGCTGAGGTAGGGCTGTTGCCTTAGTTATAGGAGTGGGTGTCACTCTGAGTTGTAGGCCTATGGAAGAGACTGAGGTAGGGCTTGTGCCTGAGTTGTAGGAGTGTGGATTCACTCTGAGTTGTAGGAACCATTCTTGGTTCTGAGCTGTAAGATCTGCGGATCTGAGAAGAAGGAAGGAAGTTAGGCCGAATCTAGTACATTGCTTGATAGGCGAAGGTGGGAAAGTGGATGTACCCATCATTTGGGGAACCACAATAAAACTTATGTGCAATCTGTGAATGCTGTGTATGTGAATGCTGTGTTGAATGTTCTGCTGAATACATTGCTAAACTAGGTAGAATTATCTGCCTAAGTAAGAAAAAGAATTGAACCTATGCACCCCCCTACCCCCTCTAGGTGTTTAGAACATCTTGAAACCAATTCTTTCAAGTGGTATCAGAGGGAGGTTTCTCAAAGAATAGACCTAACAGTCTGAGTAGATCTCCAAGGCAGAAATCTATTAGGCAAAATGGGTTCCATAGAGAATCAAAAGGAGTTTGGTTCCATGAAATTACCCATATGTAGGAAAGAAATTTTTAGCATATGAAAAGAAAGAGTTAGATTGTTTATGGAAGCTTCAGATCCAAGAATCTACATGACAGTCAAAGAAGGGCCATTCATTCCAATGAAAGTCTCAGTTCTTGATGCAAATCTCAGAACACCAAAGGAATATTCTGAAATGACAAAGGATGAAATCATCTTGGCTACTATGGATAAGAGAGCACAGAATATAATAGTCAGAGCCATAGATGATTCTACTTTCCAAAACTTGATCTACTGCAAGACCTCCAAAGAAATGTGAGACACCCTTATTCTCTATATGGATGGTTCAAAAGAGGTGTGAGAAGAAAGAAAGTCTATGCTGATTTAGGAATATGAAAGTTTTAGACAATCTAAAATAGACAGCATAATTGAATATTACAAGAAATTCTTCAGAATAGTGAATGAACTGATGTCATATGGAAGAGTATTCAGTACATATGAGTTAAATGATAAGTTTATGAGATCATTGACTAAAGATTGGGAAACTAAGATATGTGTCATTAGGTAAGTGTCCAGATTAGCAGAAATTTATCCTCCAACATTATTTGGCAAACTGCCTTCATATGAAATGTAGCTGATGGTCAGAAAAGAGGAGGAGAAAAGTAATAAAAATGATTACAGAGATAAGTCAGTGGCTCTCAAGGCTGAAGCCATAAGAAATGATAGGAGGATGTCTCCATCCCCTCCTAGGAAAGCTGCAGAAGTTGTTTCAGATAGTTCAGACAGTAACACATCACATAGTCCAAATTCTGATGAATACTTAGCAGCTTTCTCAAGACAATTTCAAAGTTTTCTGAAGAAGAAACAGTGGAGATTTAAGCCATCATCCTCAAAATCCAAGGATGATTACTATCAGAAAAAGAAATCCTCTAGGAAGGATAGGTATAGCTCTAAACCTAGTAAATTATCTTTAACTAAGATTGTTTGTTATTGCTACAACAGGCCAGGACATGTGGTAGCTGATTGTCCTGACAAAAGAAAAGAATCAAATGATAAGAATAAACTTAAGAACAAGGGCAAGAAGGAGAAATCCCTTGTTGCAAAGAAGCAAAAAAGTTGGTCAGATTCTTCTTCATCAGATTCTGATGCTGAAGCTGAAGCATATATAGGACTGTTGGCAGCTGAAGTGGATGTAGAAGAGGCTAAATTTTTGAAGTTGCTGGATTCAGTAAATGAAATTGAGAACCTTGTTGTAAAGGGCTGATGGCCTTGACAGAAGAAGAGCAATGGCAGGATCAGCCTGGACCTAGTAAGGTAAACAATTCTTCAATAGATTCTAATTACTATACTGGTTCAAAATCAGAAGCATCTACATCACGAGATGTAGATGAATCTGAATCTGAAGGAGATGTTCATCAACTTATTGATGAATATGGTGACCTGTTGCAAGCACTTATGAAAAGCAAAATCCTTAATAAGGCACATGACAAGGAAATTTCTGATCTTAAGCAGGCTGCATTAGATTCAGAAAAATTGCAGGATCTAAAGATGAATGAAGTAGCCAAACTGAAAAACATAACTGTTATTCAAATGGGTACTATAACATTCAAGAATGATCAAATCAAAAGTTTGGAAGTCAAACTTCAGAAGGAAAAGGATCTGGTGGCTAAGTTCTCTAAGCCAAAATCAGTTTTAACTTTAATTGATGACTTTATTCCTAAAAAAGGTAAGACTAGATTGGGCTTTGAGGGAAATGCAAGGGCTGCCAATTCCAAAAGAAAAGGCAAAGCCCCAGTATAGCCTCTAGCCTTCATAACTCCCATTTCCTTCAAAAAGGTATGACAGCCAACTAATAGATATGATCATGATATTATACATGGTAATAGTAAGCCTGAAATTCTTAATGACAAGGGTGTAGCTCCAGTACTTAAGCAAAGGACTATTGTACCAACAGTGTTAAGAACAGCTGATAGCAAAGCTGTTAAAATGTACCTAAAAAGAGGTATAATAGATATGAGTGTTGGTGTTGCGGTAAGATAGGGCATTATGCCATGGATTGCTGGCACAACATTAGTGTCAGGAAGAATGCCAGCTTACCTGTGAGGAAGGCTGCTGGTAAAAATATTAAGTTTCATTCTAACATGAACTTAGAACCCAATAAAAGTTGGGGTCCAAAGGTAACTTAATTTTATTTGCTGCAGGTTGGTCCAAGTTGTCATACCCTATATGGTACTTGGACAGTGCATGTTCCAGGCACATGACTGGAACAAGGAAGATCTTAAAGGACTATACTCTCATAGAGAATGGGCCTAAAGTGATCTTTGGTGGATTAGAAAAAGGGGTCATTAAAGGGTTTGGTAATATTTCCTCTAGTTCTATAACAATCACTCAAGTGGCTTATGTAAAAGGTTTGAAACATAACTTGATAAGCATAAGTCAGTTGAGTGATCATGGGTATGACGTCTCATTTATTAAGAATGGTGTCAGATCAAAAGGACAAGTGATCAGAAGGTGATCTTGTCTGGTTATAGAAAAGGGACTGTTTATTGTTTAAATTTTGATTATGAAAATATGAGCTCTCCTGTATATTTAGTTGCAGATGAGAAAGCATCTCAGTATGTCCAATGGCACAAGAGGCTAGCTCATCTGAACTATAAGACTATAGGCCAGCTATATAGTTTAGAGTTAGTGAGGAATGGTCCTCAGTTTAAGTGCATAAAAGAAGGTATATGCTCAGCTTGTTAAAAAGGCAAGCAGACCAAATCTTCTTTTCATAATCTTGATACCAAAGACTCTGTGAGGTGTTTGTACCTCTTGCATATGGATCTATTTGGTCCTATGCCAGTTCATAGTCTAGGTAGGAAAGTCTATACTTTTGTGGTGGTAGATGACTATTCTAGATACACATGGGTTTTCTTTTTGAGGCAGAAATCTGAAACTCCTACTGTCTTTCATAACTTTGTTAAACAAATTCAGAAATAATATATAAATTCAGCGGTCAAAATCAGAAGTGACCATGGAACTGAATTTCAGTCGGAGAGTATGACAAGGTTTTGTGAAGAACTAGGGATTCATCAGAAATTCTCCACACCTAGAACATCTCAACAAAATGGTATTGCTGAAAGAAAGAATAGAACTCTCATTGAGGCTGGTAGAACTCTACTCAACGACACTTCACTCCCAGAATATTTCTGGGCTGAGGCAGTAAATACTGCTTGTCATGTTCTCAATAGATCATCTATAACTAAGAACCACAAAAAGAATCCCTATGAGATTATGAAGGGAAGAAAACCAAATATATCCTACTTTAGGATCTTTGGTAGCAGGTGTTATGTGCTTAACACTAGCAAGTCTCACCTAACTAAGCTTGCTACCAAATCCCAAGATGGGATATTTGTTGGGTACAACAACAATAGTAAGGCATATAGGGTCTACAACTTGACTACACAAGTTGCAGAAGAATCAGCTCATGTAGTGTTTGATGAATTTGAGCGTATTAACTGTGAGTTGTCTAGCAATCCTTGTAGCTCAACAGTTTTAAAAGAAAGGCTGGACATGTTGACCATTAATGAAGATC
The DNA here is from genome assembly GCA_039583875.1 of Platanthera guangdongensis. Classification (NCBI taxonomy): domain Eukaryota; kingdom Viridiplantae; phylum Streptophyta; class Magnoliopsida; order Asparagales; family Orchidaceae; genus Platanthera; species Platanthera guangdongensis. The sequence continues at coordinate 87,662,425 of CM077147.1, read as the reverse complement.
AAACTACCAGGCAGGATGTGGGAAATGATGGTTACTATCCAGGGGGAGTACAAGGTCCACAAGCTGACATTGAAGACAATGAAGTTCAGCCTGGTTGAGAAATTGAAGAAGTTCAAGTTACTGATAGAATGCCTCCAGTAATAAGGAATCTAAAGGATCATCCTGCACACCAAATCATCGGTTATCCCAGACATGGTGTGCAAACCAGAAGCAAACACATGAACATAGTGCTTTGCTCATGTTTCCTGTCACAGTTGGAACCAAAAATATTTGAAGAAGCCATACAAGACTCCAACTGGATTGATGTCATGCAAGAGGAGCTGAATCAATTCAGAAGGTGTAAAGTATGGGAGTTGGTTCCAAAACCAAAGGATCATAACATTATTGAGACAAAGTGGATTTATAGGAACAAACTGGATGAAAATAGCATAATAGTGAAGAACAAAGCAAGACTGGTTGCCAAAGGGTATAGACAGGAAGAGGGCATTGACTTTGATCAGACTTTTGCCCCAGTTGCAATATTGGAAGCAATAAGACTATTCCTTGCCTTTGCTGCTTACCAAGGTTTTAAAGTATACCAAATGGATGTCAAGTCAGCTTTCCTAAATGGTAATTTGAAAAAATAAGTCTATGTCCATCAGCCCTCAGGTTTTGTTGATCCACTTTATCCTGATTTTTTTTATAGACTTAAGAAAGCCTTATATGGTTTGAAACAAGCCCCTAGGGCTTGGTATGAAACATTGTCTACTTTCGACATTGAAAATAAATTTTCAAGGGGGAAAATAGACAAGTCTCTATTTCTTAGGGAGTCAAAGGGCAAGTTGATCCTAGTACAGATTTATGTTGATGACATAATCTTTGGATCTACTGAAAATAACCTTTGTAGGAAGTTTGCAAAACTTATGCATGGGAAGTTTGAGATGAGCAGTATGGGTGAGCTCAAATTCTTCTTGGGTCTCCAAGTAAGATAGACTGATGAGGGCTTGTCCATCTCACAGTCTAAGTTCACCAAGGAGTTAATTAAGGAATATGGTATGGAGTCATCCACCACCATGAGAACTCCAATGGGGACAAGTATGCCTTTAGACAAAGATAATGCAGGAAAACCTGTAGATGAGTCTTTGTATAGAGGGATAATTAGCTCCCTTCTATACTTAACTTCTAGTAGACCAGGCATTATGTATGCTACATGTGTCTATGCTAGGTACCAAACAAGCCCTAAAGATTCTTAGTATATTACAGTAAAAACAATATTGAGATATCTTAAGGGCACACCTAATCTTGGTCTTTGGTACCCTAAGAATAGAGACTTTCTACTGACTGGTTTTTCAGATGCAGACTTTGCAGGTTGCAAAGAAGATAGAAAGAGTACCACTGGCACATGTCAGTTTCTAGGGGGTAGGCTAGTATCATGGAGTAGTAATAAGCAGACTAGTGTGGCAATTTCCACTACAGAGTCTAAGTATATTGTAGCAGGCAACTGTTGTGCTCAGCTTCTATGGATTCAACATCAACTTGAAGACTATGGTCTCAAGGTAAGTAGAAGTCCACTATTTTGTGATTCTACAAGTGCAATTTCTATTGCTAAAAACCCTGTATCACATAGCAGAACAAAATATATAGAAATCAGATTTCACTTTATTAGAGAACATGTTGAAAAAGAAGATATTTGTTTGGAATTTGTCACCACACATAATCAAATTGCTGACATGTTTACTAAACCTCTAGATGAAACTAAGTTCAATTATTACAAAATTGAATTAGACATGTTAAACCTATAGTAACTTAGTAATTCTGACTAAATAAAACAATGTTGACATATAAGAGTTTATGTTGACACAAAAGGAAACTTTTGTCGAAATATAGTAGTTTATGTCGACACTTACGATAAGTTATGTCGACACAACAAAATAGTGCTGAGATAGTGGTGTCGACACTTAGAGTTTGGTGTCGACACATAGAAGTTTTATTATTTAGATAGTTGTGTCGACACATACAGAAGTCTGTGTCGACACATATATTAGGGTCGACTATTAAGAAGTCTGTGACGACACATCACAAACTGTGTCGACACATAGTGTTGCCTTACTCTATCGAGACATTAGGAGTCTGTGTTGACACAATCTCTACAGTGTCAACGCATTAAGTATCAATTATCCCGGCTTTTGGTCTTCTGTGTTGACAAACCTATAAATAGGTCATAGAACAATTTTGTCGACTAAGCTCTCAAAATTTTCGAGACCCAAACCTTGAGTCGACAAACCTTCATCTCTCTTCTCCTCAAATTTCTCGTCATCAATGGCGATAAAGTTGGAGACCAACATCAACGAAGGTTATGAGTTAGTTCGCAATGCCTTTGACAGTGCGACGACTGAGATTCGTGAAGTAATAACCCTAATTCAAGAGAATGGTTTAGAATATCTAGTCTCTGAACCTACAAAGATCTGGAAGATAGAAATTCTCTAATTCTATACAAAAGCAACCTTGGATTCAACTGGCTTTAAGATTAAGTCATCAATTCAAGGCAGCAAGGTGAAACTTACCCAAAAGTGACTGAGGAAAACACTTCAATTGCCCAAGACTCAGGAAGATGATGGAGTTACATCTTCAATGACTAAAGAAGCACTTCAATGGTGTGGCTTGAATCCCAACATTAGGATTGAATCATCCATGCAACGAAAAGGAATGAACTCACAAGGAAAATTTCTCTCAGAGATTGTTGGAAAAGTAATTCTCTGCAAGCCAGGTGGACATGATAGGATCTCAGCATATATGTTTAGCTTGATGACCAGAATAATTTACAGAATAAAGACTAACTGGTCTGCAGTAATTTTTGATAAGATCAAGGAAAGCCTGAAGAAACCTAATCTAGGTAGAATTATGAGTTTGTATCTGGCAATAACTATTCCTGAAGTGCTGAACCATACCACTGGATCTAGAATAAATCACATGAGAAGGATGGATTTGAAAATACTATTTAGGTGGGAAAGAGTTCTGACAAAAGATGGTTCAACTCCACAGAAACAACCACAACAGAAAAAGAAAGAGACAACACCCAGGAAGCCTGAATCTTCTCGTGATTCAGAAGAACAAGTAATCTTCAGTTCAGATGAAGACCAACAAGAATCTACAAGGAAATCATCTACTCCTAAGCCTGTAGATAATAGTCAGCAGCAGGGGGAGTATATTCCACAAAACACCATCCCACTGGATCAAGGTCAGGATGTGCCTTCTCTAGGGGGAGCCAATGAACTTTATAAGTTCAAAAAGAAGTCTTGCCTCCAGATAGTGCTCCTGAGAAAGAACAGGCTGCCTTAGAGAGTGAAACAGCAACTCAAACAATTCTTGAGGTAATTGGTGATATTAATCAATCAATACTAGATACTGAGTCAGATTCACTCAATGTGCTTCTAACTAATATTGAACAGACATCCCATGACAACATCCCTGCACAGGATGTATCTATGGATAATACATCTGTATTAGATGATATTCCATTAAATGTTCAAGATACAAATATTCCTACAGTTCAACATCAACAAGAATTTACTCTTGAGTAATTATTCCCTGACTTACAAGAAGTAAGAACTAAGGAAGCTGTGCCAAGAACTGAGGGGCAAGAGCCAGGGACTCAGGGGGAGATGCCAAGAGCTGATAAGGAGTTGCCCTTAAGTCCAAAGGACACTGTGAATCTAGAATGTACTTCTGATTCTAATGATGGAGAAGCTCTAAGAGCAAAGAAAAGAAAATTGATTATTTATAAGAAGAAAAGCTCAAATTATAAGAAAGCTCTACAGACAGCCTCACAACCCTCAGCACAAACAGTTGATTTCAGTTCACTGTTTGTTACTCTTCAAATTAAAATGGATGAGCAAAGAGCAGCCATGGAAAAATATATGGATGAAAGCCATAAGGATCTTCAGTTCTCTTTGGTTCAAGATATAAAATCAATTAGATTTGAAGTTGACCAGAATAAGAGGGAGATGATAGATTCCTTCCATAAAGGAGGTAATGCTATAGTTTTTCTAGCAAAACAGCAACAAGAGGCAAGTACATAAATTGATGTCATAGTAAAAAAGCAAGGATATGTTCTGGAAAATCAGATTAGAATGAATGGTAATCTTACTGAATCACATAATGTGATTGTTACTGAATTAAAGAATAAAGCAACTGCATTAACTGAGGAAAGAACTAAAGAAAAGTCAGAGTTTGATAATAAATTACAAGAATATTTAGCCACTTTCCAATCTGTAATTCAAGCCTCTCAGAAAATCATATCTACTCAGCTACAGAAGTTTAAAGCCTATTATATAGAGGGAACCAATCATCTGGTTAATCAAATAAGGTTCCAAAATAATGCTTTCAGGGATCATATTGAAAGAGAAGTCATAAAGGGGGAGAGGTTGATAGTCAATACTAGCTCAGAGCATGCCAAATGGATAACAAATACTGTTAGAGCAACTCTGGGATATCAACCCCTCTGTGATGATGACAATACAGCTGAGTCAGGAATTCAAGCTGCAGGAAATGAAGGGGGTCAGCAGGAAGTAGCTCAAATCATATATCCCCCCTCTAACTTTAAGGAAATTCAACACCTTGTTCACCAGATGTATAGTCCTCTAGAGGCTACTAAGAATGTTATCTTTGAGAAAGTGGAAATGTCAGAAGTAGTACTGAATAAATAGCAAGAAGCTCAACTCTCAAAGAAAAGATTTAGAGAGCATGCTGAACTAAAGCCTGATTTTGAAAGATGGAGTCCAACCTCCAGGAATATAATACTCACTACCTGGAAAGCTGTCAAAGACAAAATGCATGATAGAGGCAAGTGGTATTCTGAAGTTGAGTGGAATAAATATATCCAATGACAAGATGTTATTCAGCAGTTCAGAAGAGATCACAAGTCTGGGAGAATACCTGCTACAGCAGTTGAACCCAGTAAATATTTTCCTAAGCCTTTTCACTTTTTTGAAAGGCAAAGAGTCAAGGCTGAAGAACTTAAAAAGAAGGATCTCAAAGGCAAGAAGCCAGCTAAAGATACTGAAGCTCCAGTACAAGCAAAGATCCAGTCAGGAAAAGGCATAGTGATCAAGTAGCATGTTCAGCCTTAGAATAGTTTGATTAGATTATAAAACATTGTGATTTTCAGTTTTAAACTCCATATACTCTATTGTCAACAAACTATTTTGAAGTTTTAAACAAAACAATGATTTATGATTGATATTGTTATATCATATTATGTGATGATGTTATTTACATGTTTTGTTTATATGATTCCCTGTCATGAATGTTTATTTTGCATCATATTGTTAATTTTATTATAAGTGATGTATATCATTGACCAAGAGTTATGACTTCTCCAAATAGGGGGAGATTGTTGGGTACATTGGAAAATGTGTACTAGATTTGGAGAAGCTTCACATAACTCAATGATATGCATCAAGTTGTATTTGATGTTGTGTTGAGTTATCATGTGCAGGTTAAGTAAATGGAAAGGAAAATCCACTAAGTAATTGTGTCGACACTTGGGAATGGCTGTTTCGACACCAAGGGACAAAGTGTGTCGACATCCATAATTTGTGTCGACATACAAGAAAATCTGTCGACAACGTTGTGTCGACACCAAGGGCCAGATTGTGTCGACATCTAGAATTTGTGTCGACACACAGAAAATCTGACGACAACGTAGTGTCGACACTAAGGGCCAGACTTGTGTCGACACATAGAGAAGCTATCGACACATTCCAGAATTCTGTCGACAATGACTGTGTTGACACACAGAACTTGTATCGACACACATCAGAATTCTGTCAACACCAACTTTATCAAGACAAGAAGTGTTTGTGTCGACATACAGGACTTGTGTCGACACATTCCACAGAAGCTGTGTCGACAACAATAATACTTGTGTCGACACATGGACTATGTGTGTCGACACATATGAAGAATTCAGTCGACATTCTCTGCTGCTGAGTCAAAGTTCAATGAATGCTGAAGTAATACAAGTGAATACTTGACAGCTGTCATTATTGACATTGCTGTCATACCTATCAGAGGTGTTAGAAGACAGTTTGAAACCGGAACAGCTGGTTACCATGGATGAAGCCTATAAATAGATGTGCTCTCTAAACAATACAAAAAGACAGACAACAATAAGAAGAACAATAAGAGATAACAGATAGTTGATCTATTATTATTTTTGAAGGATTGAGAATCAGAAGAAGAGAAAGAAACAGTCAACAGATTGTAGTGAGAGAAAAATAAGAAGGTGAGAAGATCTCATCCAGTGAAGGCAGATCCTGAAAAGTTTGCCTAAAGAATTCAGATTAATATCTGAACGAGGAAGATTGAAGATCAACTCCAGCATCAAGAAGATCAACCCTATTGTGTTCAGATTCAAGAAGCTTTGAAGAATGCTACGTCAGGTTGATCCTTAAGAATCCAGTTCTATCAAGAAATGATCAAGAAGCCTTCAACTAATTCTCTCTCTATCTGGTTGAAGATATCAACAACTTTTCATCAATAATTTTGTAGGATCTGTACTAGATCTATGTGTAGGAGATTTACATCTCTGAGTTGTAAGCCTAAATTATAAAGGCTAAGATAGGGTTGTGTGCCTGAGGTAGGAGAATCTGTTCCCTGAGTTGTAGGCCTGTTATAGAGGCTGAGGTAGGGCTGTTGCCTGAGTTGTAGGAGTGGGTGTCACTCTGAGTTGTAGACCTGTAGAAGAGGTTGAGGTAGGGCTTGTGCCTGAGTTGTAGGAGTGTGGATTCACTCTGAGTTGTAGGAACCATTCTTGGTTCTGAGCTGTAAGATCTGCGGATCTTAGAAGAAGGAAGGAAGTTAGGGAGAATCTACTACACTGCTAGATAGGAGAAGGGGGAAAGTGGATGTACCCATCATTTGGGGAACCACTATAAAACTTGTGTGCAATCTGTGAATGATGTGTATGTGAATGTTGTATTGAATGTTCTGCTGAATACATTACTAAACTAGATAGAATTATCTGCCTAAGTAAGAAAAAGAATTGAACCTATTCACCCCCCCCCCCCTCTAGGTATTTAGAACATCTTGAAACCAATTCTTTCAACGACATGATGTGATCATCAAAGAAAAGGCTCAAGAAGCCACGACAGGTATACTCCTAAATAGAACAAACATATTTCTACTAACATCGTTTGTTACTGTTGTAATAAGCCAGGACATGTCATTGCTGACTGCCCCCATAAGAAGAAGGAGTGTGGAAGAAGAGAGGAAAAGAAGTCCTCATACAATAAGAAGAGGATAGAGAAGAGCTTGATAGCCAAGAAGGGAAAAAGTCTTAGTGACTCCGACTCATCTAAGTTGAGTAAAGAAGAAGAAGCCTAATTCAGGCTAATGTCTCAGACAGATGACAAACAAGAGCCCCAATTCACTAGGCAGGTAAACTCTCACATTCCTCTTTCAGAATCTGAAGCTTCTAAGCATGATAATGAGGACAACTCTTTTGACGATGAGTCTGAACTCATGGCCCAGTACAAGGAGTTGATCATGGCTTATGATAAATGTCGTCGAGTTATAAAAACTCAGGCTAAAGAGATAAAGTCTCTAAAAGCTGGAGGGAGCATCTTGAGAGAGGAAGTCGCGAAAACTGACTCACTCAATGAGAACTTCAATAATATTATTGAAGAATACAACAAGCCTCTTGAGCATATTGACTTAAAAGAGAAAATCATCAAAGAGTTGGAAGAACAACTCGCTGTTGAAAAGAAACTTGTTGAAAGTTTCTCGAAGCCTAAGACAGTTCTTCCATTCATTGCTGAATTCTCAGCTAAGGCCAAGGGTGCTGGACTAGGCAATGTAGAAGCTCCTAGTAAATCTTCTAGGAGGAACAAGACGCAAAGAAAGAATAAGGCAGCCAAGAAGGCCTTGGCCAAAGAGAAGGGGAAAGCCCCGCAAGATCAGACTTCGTTCAAGAAAGTCATATTTCCAACTAATGAGTTTGATCTTGACTCATCCTACGGTCACTTAACCAGGCCTACCTATGTAGAGCCAAAGTGCCGTTACCAAGGATAGACTCGCCCCAAAAAATTTTGTGAGAGTGTCTTTGAGGCACCTTATGAAGAAGTCATTCTTCAAAGCTATGGCCCTTTCAATCATGGTCATAACTTCAAGAAAGGACCAAAGGTAAAGCCCGTTGTGGAAAAGTCATTGAAGGAGAAGAAATCATGTGATTGTCATCACCATGAAGCTTCTTCCTCCAAGAATGCTGGTCATGCTAGACCACAACTTCAAAAGGTCAAGCAGGAAAACATAAGGTAAAGATACAACAGGTTTGACTGTTGGTGCTTTGGCAGAATTTGTCACTTTTCCATCGATTGCTGTTTTAATCCCAGAAATGTTGTCACTCCTTAAGTTGGCAATATGAGAAGGACCACTCATAATGTTAATACTATGGGGAGTGTTCTGACATGAGACCAAGGACCCAAATGTGTTTGGGTTCCTAAGGCAAACTGATTATGATTGCAGGTATGTCCAAAGGACAATAAAACTCCTATCTGGTATTTGGACAGTGGATGCTCTCGGCACATGACCGGGACAAGAAGCCTACTTCAGAACTACTCTCCAGTCTTGAACAGACCAAAGGTCATCTTTGGAGGTTCAGACCGAGGGATCACTAAAGGTTATGGTATGACCACTAACGGTAGTGTATCCTTCTCAGATGTAGCTTATGTTGGTTTAGGGGCTTGCAGGACCATGTTGAGTGATGCCTCACTTCCGGAATACTTATGGGCTGAAGCCGTCAACACTGTATGTCACGTGCAAAATCGAGCACTCATTAACAAAAACCATGATAAGACACCTTACGAACTTCTAAAGGGTAGGAAACCGACTGTTTCGTATTTTAGAATTTTTGGTTGTAAGTGCTTCATGCATAACAATGACAAGTATCATACTACCAAGTTTAGCGAAAAGAGTTTTGAAGGTATTTTTGTAGGATATAGTAGCCATAGTAAGGCATACATAATATTTAATAGAAAAACTTTGGCTATAGAAGAATCAATACATATTGTATTTGATGAGACGAGCTTGCTGCAAGGCAACTCTTCTAGTGTGCTCATTGAAGATGCATGTACAAAGTTGAAAGAACCTAGCTTGGCTGAATCGTCCGAAGAAAAAGGTGAAAAGTTCACTAAGATCACCACTCCAACCCCTATTGGAGAGGATGATGATCAAGATGAAGAATGTGCCGAAGATGATGAGTCACCCCGGTGATTGAAGACAATCCAGATGCAAGGACTCTAGAGCTCAAACATCTGAAGGATCACCCCATGGACCAGATCATAGGAGATCCCCGGGATTATGTCAGAACTCGTAGAGGTACAACTAACAAGAATTTTTATTTAAGTTTTCTCTCACAGGTTGAACCAAAGAAGTTTGAGTAAGCAAACTCAGACGCATCTTGGATAATGGCGATGTAAGAAGAACTAAATCGGTTCAAACACTGCCAAGTATGGAAACTTGTTCCAAGACCCAAAGGTAAGAGTGTCATTGGGAAAAAATGGGTCTATCATAAGAAGATAGACGAGGATGGAACGGTCGTAAAGAACAAGGCCAGACTCATCGCCAAAGGATATCGTCAAGAAGAAGGAATCGACTTCGACCAGACGTATGCTCCAGTGGCAAGGCTAGAGGCCATCAGGTTATTCCCAGCATATGCTGCACGTAAAGGCTTCACCGTCTATTAGATGGACATGAAGTCTGCCTTCCTTAATGGTGACATAAAGGAAGAGGTACATGTGGAACAACCTCTAGGTTTCGTTGATTGTAACTTTCCTGATTATGTTTACTTATTACATAAAGCTTTATATGGTCTGAAATAAGCTCCTCGAGCTTGGTATGAGATGCTATCTAACTTTCTACTTGAGAACAAATTCACAAGGGGGAAGATAGATAAGACATTATTTCTTAGGGAAATAAAAAGCAAGATTTTGCTAGTACAAATCTATGTCGACGACATTATTTTTAGCTCTACTGACAACAACCTCTGCAAGAATTTTTCTAAACTTATGTAAGGGAAGTTTGAAATGAGCAGTATGGGTGAGCTGAAGTATTTCTTAGGGCGTCAGGTGAAACAATCTGAAGATGGAATTTTCATCTCGCAGACTAAGTTCACTAAAGAGCTAATTAAGAAATTTGGAATGGAAAATGCAACCTCTATGAGGACTCCAATGGGTTCAACTGTGTCTCTCAACAAGGATGAGAAAGGGAAAACTTTTGATGAAACCAAGTACAGAAGCATAATTGGATCCTTGCTCTACCTCACTGCTAGTAGATCGGATGTAATGCTCTCAACATGTGTATGTGCTAGATTTCAAGTGAACTCTAAGGAATCTCACTACACTGATGGAAAGCAGATTTTGAGATACCTTAAAGGTTCACCGAATCTTGGATTATGGTACCCAAGAAGTAATGATAGCGATCTAATAGATTTTTTAGATACAGATTTTTGATGACTACTTTTAGTCATCATTTTTGGGGGTAGTTTAGTATGCAAAATGCCTAAGTTTATTTATATTTTATGCTTGTTATGTTTTTATTTCATGACTTAATATCTTTTTTATAATATATTAATTCCGAGTTTAATTATGTGTTTTATGCTTTTTTATGTTTAATTTTATGTTCTATGTCTAGTTGTGTTTTGTTATGAAATAAAACTATTATTATATTATTATGGTTAGTTTTTTATTATGTTATAAAATATATATTATGTTATGTTATAAAATATATCTAACATTTTGTTTATTTGTTTTTTTTTATTTGTAGGTTCAAGGCCTTTGTTGCGTTCCAAGTGTAGCCCACCATGCAAGACAACCCGAGCCCTTCCATTTAGTGCTACCCGAGCCTATGATGCAGCCCACAAATAATATTTCAGCCCACAAATAATATTTCAGCCCACATAATGAAGCCCAACATGCATGGACGGCTCCTTCTCTCCCCATTCATGCATGTAGCCTCTCCCCTCTCTCTCCCCTTTATTATTTTCTCTTCTCTTTATTCCTCATGCATCTCCCCACTCACTCCTTCTCTCTTATTTATTTCTCATTCACCCCTCTTTCCCTTTCTCTCATTCTCATTTAAACTCATCCATCCCTCCTCTTTTATTTATTTTGTTCTTTTAATTTTCCTAAATGAAAATGCATGCATGTAGCCTCTTCCCTCTCTCCACCATTAATGACATTCATGCACCTCCTCATACATGCATGGCCGGCCACATCCTTCTCCCATTTCATTTCCACCACTTTCTAGAATCTTCCTCCTCTCCTATAAAAGGAACCAATGTCTCATGCTTTGAAGGGGAGGATTTTAGAGAGCAAGTGAAATAGCTAGTTCAAGAGAGTTTTTTTCCTTGTTGTAGTTTTTATTGTAATTTCCTTTTTGTAGTAGAATAGCATTGACCTATTTTCATTTTAGTGTATTTCCTTTTCTTAAGCAATGCAAATGACTTCTCTTTCTTCTATTTTGTTTTCTTCCTCTATTATGCTTAGCTAATAATATTTTGGACCCGATCGCGATGAGCTTTGCGACAAAATAACGCATCTTTAATTTTATGTTTGCATTTGTATTTTTCCTATTTTGATCCTTCTTTGATTTTTATCGTGTTGACTCTGTATTCCGGTATACGGTAGTAGGCAATTGATCTCATTTCATAGAAGTCGAGAGACTCATTGATTTGAAAGATCACTCAAAGAAGGAAGGAGTTGAACGCAACACTAGAGATAGGATGACGTAAATCCTCCGGATTGGAGTCAAATCCAATAGTGCGGGTCACTTCGGTAATGCGACTTTAGGACTTTTTGACTTGTAAAGAGATTTCGGTCAAAACGTCTATAAGTTAGAGGATTTAATACTCTAGCGAGATTACTTCCTAATATCGGATCCGTCACGGTCTTAATAGTATTGCAAATGCTAAACTAATTTATTTCGTTATTTTATTTCAAAGTGAATCGTCGATCGAGCACTCTTTCACAATATTTTATTTCTCTTTTAATTAAGCTTAGTTCATTTTAATTTTCAAACCCATCAATCGTTCGGTAGGATAATAGAATCGTTGTGAGTAATAGTACTTGCCTGCCCCGAGTTTTTATACGACCTTGATATATTTTTATCACTATACTATAAAACGATAGGTACACTTGCCTATTCGGATTGTAGTTCGTGAGACGATTTTTAGTTCATCAAGTTTTTGGCGCCGTTGCCGGGGACTATTTTGGTAATATTACGAAAGCATCGAGTTTATTACTTCTACTAAAATTTAAAAAAAAAACAAAAACATTTTTTTTAACAAAACAAAATATCAAAAAAAAAAAATTTAAATTTTCTTTTTCTTTTTGGTTATAGTTTTTTTATGGAATCATCTTCTTTTGGCGCTTTTTGTAATTTTTGCGGGTCGCCCAACCACTTTTTTTCTGAATGTATTTCGGGAACCCCTCCCTCTTTTGATTTTAATTTTTCTGGAGCAGGTCGAAGTGGCCAATTTGACTCTTACTCTAATTTTTATCCCACTTGGGAGATGAGAAACCCGTCTTATTTTTCTTATGATTTTGCCCTGCAAAGCGTCGTGGCTCTAAATTTTACTTCAATCGATAATGCGTATTTTGAATTGCAAACTTCTCTTGATAATATTAATTCGCATTTGAAGACCATTCTCGATTATTTTTCTAGTGAGGCCGCTTCATTTTCTTCGTCTTCTTCTCCGTCTCCTCCAATTTCATCGTGTAATGAGTCACCGGATATCCCGGCTTGTCTTTTTCCTCTCGAGGGGGATAATTATTCGGATATTCCGGATTGTTTCCTTCCTCCTTTGGATGACACCCCTATGGATACTCCGGCATGCTTCTTACCTTTTCAGGATGACAAGACGTCTCATCATTCTCTTTCTTTTTCTGAAGACGTGTGTGATTCCTTTTCGTTTCAAACTTTAACTGTTCCAACTTTTTTTAGCGAGTCTTCTTCTTCTTCTTCTTCTTTTATTTTAGATAAATTTTCTTCTTCTTTAGTCCTCTCTACCCCTTCTTCTCCCGAAATTTCACAAGTCTCTCCTTCTCCTTGTGAAATTTCCGTTGATGAAATTTCTTTTTCTACCTCTTTTATTCCTCTTTTTATTTCTTCTTCTTTTTTTTTCTTCCTCTTTTGACGACCCCTTCTTTCCCATTTTACATACGGCAGAGTTCTTCTATAACTCCGTCCGTTCATTTCCGGGCGTCATTCCATCGAAGATTCCACCCCATGTCGGTGCAATTCTTCAATTTTTCTCTTTTTTGATGTACTCTCATAAGCGCATACGTAGGGAGTTACCTCTTCACTTTAGTTTTTATTTTCCATTTAGCTAACCAATAACGTCGGGCTCAGACGACGTTAAACAAAGAGCGCTCTTGGGAGGCACCCCTTGCTTATCACTTTTTGCTATTTCTTTTTTTTATTTGCTTATTGTATTTTGCAGGAATAAAACCTCCGGCGGTTCGTTTGGCTCCATCATTTTTTTCTCTTCCTTTGGCCTGAGCCGGTGTCCAACTTAAGCATGGGGGAACGAAATCAGCATTCGGGCTAACGAAACATGGGAAGTCGTTTTCTTTTTAAGTATTTACTTTATTGCCCCCCCTCCCTCTTCTTCTTCCTTTTTTTTGTTTTTCATTGCGGACAATGCAAAATCCAAGCATGGGGGAGGGCTTCGCTCTTTTTCCTTTTCTTTTCTTTTTAATTTCTCCTTTTTTAAAAAACAAAAAATCTTTTCTTTTTATGTTTTTCAAAAAAATGTTTGTTTTTAAGTAATTTAGCTTTTTCAAAAATAAAAAAAAACCCACAAAAATCAAAAAACAAAATCCAAAAAATATAATAAACCTCTCCCTTAGTTTTTTTTTGTTTTCAGAAATTTTGTTTGAATTTGTTTATAAGCATTTTTATTATTTTTGATTTGCTAATCTTTTGTTTCATCATTTTAGTTAAATCTAATATTTAGTGATTTCATTTTGAGAATTATCTTATGGTTTTAATTTTCTTAGAGTAATTTATTTAGCACTTTTTCTCTTTTATTTTAAATAGTTTCAATTTTATAGTAATTTTGCTTAACAATTTTGGATTCCAATTATTATTACCTCATGCTTTTAGATTCTTAGGAAATCTCAATCTACTAGTAGTTGCTCTCTAGTATTTTTGTTTATTTTCTAAAATTTTGTTTAACTCCTTCCTTTTTCTTTTTATTGTTAGATCATATGTCATGGGAATAAGGAGATGTTAGTTCTTTATTCTCTAGTAAACATATGCAACCCAGATGAAGAGAGGAATTAAAAGTTCATATATGTCGTGGGAAGTGATAGGATGTTAGTCTATCATTTTCTGGTATTACATATATATTTAAAAGTTCATATATGTCGTGGGAAGTGATAGAATGTTAGTCTATCATTTTCTGGTATTACATATATATTTAAAAAAAAAAAATTGGTTGGGTGTGAAAAAAAATAATGATGATCACCTCCAATCAAAGACCTCTTCATGTTGATTTTCCTCCCCAAATCCCTTAGCCAATATTATTGCCTTAGATTTTAAATTAAAATATTAGGAGAGCATAAGTAGTAGGTTGCATTCTTCCTTAAGTCTCTTTTAAGTTATGGTGTTTATAATTTTAATCAAACCTTGTTTGCAATTTACTCAATTTTGAGTGCTAGTTAATTTATTAGAGAATTTTTGGCTAAATATTTCTCTCTTTTCACTTTAATTCCATAATTTAGGACTTAATTCGTAAATCCCTAAATTTTATTTTTGACTTGACTTTGGTGTAAATAGATTTTTAGTTTAATTGAAAACTTTATAAATGTCTTATAAATACTTCTCATACTTTTGCTCTGGAATAGCAAAAGCCCAAGCATGGGGGTATTTGATGACTACTTTTAGTCATCATTTTTGGGGGTAGTTTAGGATGCAAAATGCCTAAGTTTATTTATATTTTATACTTGTTATGTTTTTATTTCATGACTTAATATCTTTTTTATAATATATTAATTCCGAGTTTAATTATGTGTTTTATGCTTTTTTTATGTTTAATTTTATGTTCTATGTCTAGTTGTGTTTTGTTATGAAATATAACTATTATTATATTATTATGGTTAGTTTTTTATTAGGTTATAAAATATATGTTATGTTATGTTATAAAATATATCTAACATTTTGTTTATTTGTTTTTTTTTATTTGTAGGTTCAAGGCCTTTGTTGCGGTCCATGTGTAGCCCACCATGCAAGACAACCCGAGCCCTTCCATTTGGTGCTACCCGAGCCTATGATGCAGCCCACAAATAATATTTCAGCCCACAAATAATATTTCAGCCCACATAATGAAGCCCAACATGCATGGACGGCTCCTTCTCTCCCCATTCATGCATGTAGCCTCTCCCCTCTCTCTCCCCTTTATTATTTTCTCTTCTCTTTATTCCTCATGCATCTCCCCACTCACTCCTTCTCTCTTATTTATTTCTCATTCACCCCTCTTTCCCTTTCTCCCATCCTCATTTAAACCCATCCATCCCCCCTCTTTTATTTATTTTGTTCTTTTAATTTCCCTAAATGAAAATGCATGCATGTAGCCTCTTCCCTCTCTCCACCATTAATGACATTCATGCACCTCCTCATACATGCATGGCCGGCCACATCCTTCTCCCATTTCATTTCCACCACTTTCTAGAATCTTCCTCCTCTCCTATAAAAGGAACCAATGTCTCATGCTTTGAAGGGGAGGATTTTAGAGAGCAAGTGAGATAGCTAGTTCAAGAGAGTTTTTTTTCCTTGTTGTAGTTTTTATTGTAATTTCCTTTTTGTAGTAGAATAGCATTGACCTATTTTCATTTTAGTGTATTTCCTTTTCTTAAGCAATGCAAATGACTTCTCTTTCTTCTATTTTGTTTTCTTTCTCTATTATGCTTAGCTAATAATATTTTGCGCCCGATCGCGATGAGCTTTGCGACAAAATAACGCATCTTTAATTTTATGTTTGCATTTGTATTTTTCCTATTTTGATCCTTCTTTGATTTTTATCGTGTCGACTCCATATTCCGGTATACGGTAGTAGGCAATTGATCTCATTTCATAGAAGTCGAGAGACTCATTTTGATTTGAAAGATCACTCAAAGAAGGAAGGCGTTGAACGCAACCCTAGAGATAGGATGTCGTAAATCCTCCGGATTGGAGTCAAATCCAATAGTGCGGGTCACTTCGGTAATGCGACTTTAGGCCTTTTTGACTTGTAAAGAGATTTCGGTCAAAACGTCTATAAGTTAGAGGATTTAATACTCTAGCGAGATTACTTCCTAATATCGGATCCGTCACGGTCTTAATAGTATTGCAAATGCTAAACTAATTTATTTCGTTATTTTATTTCAAAGTGAATCGTCGATCGAGCACTCTTTCGCAATATTTTATTTCTCTTTTAATTAAGCTTAGTTCATTTTAATTTTCAAACCCATCAATCGTTCGATAGGATAATAGAATCGTTGTGAGTAATAGTACTTGCATGCCCCGAGTTTTTATACGACCTTGATATATTTTTATTAATATACTATAAAACGATAGGTACACTTGCCTATTCGGATTGTAGTTCATGAGACGATTTTTAGTTCATCAATTTTGCAGGTAGCAAAGACGACAGGAAAAGCACATCAGGGTCTTGCCAATTTCTGGGAAGAAGGCTTATTTCATGGAGTAGCAAGAAGAAGAACTGTTTTGCAATCTCAACAACTGAGCCAGAGTATATCTCTGCAGGTAGTTGCTGTGAACAGTTGCTATGGATAAAGAATGAATTTGAAGATTACAATATGAAGTACCAGAACATTCCATTGTTTTACGACTCTTCCAGCACAATTGCAAAAGCCAACAACCCAGTCTCACACAGTCGGACAAAGCACATAAAGCTGACGTATCACTTCATCCGGGAGCATGTGGAGCATGGGGACATAGATCTTCAGTATGTCTCTACAGACAGGCAGATTGCAGACATTTTCACGAAGTCACTAGACGAGACCAAGTTCTCGTTCTTTAAAACAGAACTTGGAATGCTCAATAAAGAAGATTAGAGAAGGTGTACTCATAAGAAGGCACAGGGATCAAGAATCAGTCAGAAGTTGGAATTCTAAAAATTTCTAACTCTTTGACTCGAGTTAGAAGCAAACTACACAAGTAAGAACTTGACCTACTCGGGTACCTTATCAGCCACTCGAGTAACCTACTCGAGTAGCAGAATGACTTACTCGAGCAATAGAGCTTCACTCGAGTACTTCAGCATACCTACTCGAGAACTTCCAGATATCTACTCGAGTACTTCTAGACATAACTCGAGCACTTCCAGATGTCTCTACTCGAGTACTTCTATATCTTCACTCGAGTACTGCCAAGTCTTTCGAGTATCTGAGAGACAAGTTTTCTCCTTGATTCAAATTTCGTTATTCGCAACCCGAGGCTTAAGCCGCCCTCTCCCAGTTATGTTTGCATTATTTATTTCTTACTTAAGACATAAATTAGGGTTATATATAAATCGCAAAGTCCAAAATTCATTTTCTATATGAATCAATCTCTCTCTCTTGAGTACGCCGAAATGCATCATCTTCCCCGCAAGTTGTAGAGCCCGCACTTTCCTCCTCCCCGTCACCAAATGTTTTCTCAAATTTCTGGATCATGGCCTCTTCCTCCAAGATTAGCATCGGTTCCGAACTAGTCACCGCCGGTATCGTCGAAATTTCAGATGATTTCCATAACCTTCTAATACTTCTCGACACCGCCGGCCTCACCATCGTTCTATTAGAGCCATGTAAAATTTTGTTCCCTGAAGTTGCAGAGTTCTTCAAGAATGTTAAAGTCAAGGGACATGGTACAGTCCTCAAGTCCAGAGTCAGAGGAATCAAAATCAAATTCACCATGACCTCTATTTCTCAACTTCTTTGTCCGCCGATTGTTAATGAAGAAGATCATCTTGGTCCTGATGAATCTGACATGACCTATATGTTCTGTGGACTTTCTCCAGAGGTACAATGCATCAAGAGGTCTGACATGAACCTAGAAGGAAAGCTGTTAGTGGATATTATAGGTAAAGTTCTTCTCTGCAAAACGAGTTCCATAAGGGATATCTCTTTCCATTTCTTTGATATCATGCAAGCTATAATATGCAGGAAGAGGTTTCAGTTTGGGATGATGATTCTAGACTAGATAAAGGATAGTATTAAGGCTCCTAGCTATGCCAGGATTATTTCTCTCCTCCTCCATGAAATTAATCAGAGGTGTTCAACTTCTCCAAAGGGACTGTTCTTCACCACATGAAGAAAGTATTTATCTCTTCCATTCAAAGATGGGAATTGAAATTGTAGAACCGAGTTCAAGCTTACAATGCTCAAGAACTTCCAGCTATAGAGGACAGGACCACATCTCCCTCTCCCCTTCAGGTTGTCAGTGATAAGCCCGGAATCCGCGACCTGTCCGCGCAGCTTTCCAGACCGGGCGGTCTGCGTATTCAAGCCGCCAAGCCTTCCAGACCGGGCGGTCTCCATGTCAGGCCGCTGCCAACGCCGCCCATGCTCGGCAACAAGTCTCCAAGACCCAGCCGTCAACTCGCCAGGAGGAATCCGCCAGGCCGCGCGGCTTCCCTCCTTTCTTTTTTCTCTCTCTTTTGCTTCCCCTCACCTCTGCCCGGTTCTCCTGTACCCCGGGCAGCCGGTAACTTTAGCCCTGCCCGTTTGGGCAGGCCCCCGAGCCTATAAATAGGGGGAGGGTGCACTCCCCAAGACACGCTGACTGGGATCCAGGAGCTCGCCTGTTAAGAGCTGCGGTCTCAAGTCTAGTGTATTGCGGCTTGTAGTCCGGTCGGCTTCCTCTTTTACTCGTTGTAACTGTTTCTCATTTTTAAGTAAAGGAAAGCATGCCGCAAGAGTGGCATTTAAGCCGCGGCGGGCGAACTCTGCTGTTGCCGCTGCCAGCGGCCCCCTTTTCCGGTCCTTTAGCCGCGACCGCTAGTAACCGATTGGTCGACAGTCTTCTCCTTTCCTCCCCTATTCCCCGGTGTTCGAACCGTTAGCTGGTGGTGCCCGACTCCCTGTCTGTTTTCGTGCATCAACAGTTAACACGCGACCTTCAGATCTCGACTAATCGATGAAATCAGCGGTCTATCTAATTAGACCGCTCTATCCTCTAGAGTTCGGCGGCCTGTCGAGCAAGCCGCGACTTCGCCGGCTAAGGTTTTCAGCCCGCCTCCAGTGCTGTAGAACCTGGCTTTCTACCTGCTCGGTTCTCCTCCCGGTCTTCTTGTCAGCTTGTTGCACCGTTTAGCCGCCCGTCAAGCCGCCGCTATTCTGCGGTCTCTTGAAAAAGTTCGGCTATTTCCCTCTGTTCAAGATGAATCCTGCTAAAGGTCAGGATAAATCCAGCAACATCTCGGTTACTACAGATCTCTCAGAAGTGCAGGATTGCTCGTATTTTAATAGTGAGTTTGTGGACCCTCATAGAGAAATTTTTGCAAACAGTGTTGAGCGTGGCCTAGAATCTGTTGCAAATGAACCTCTTTGTGAGGACGAAGAAGAGGCCCCTTCTCCATTCATTAATCGAATTCAGTGGGATACTGTCTCCGATGACTTCAGAGTACCATGTCTCCCGGAGTATTCTGGGTGTGATGATCCGTTTTATCACTTGCAAGCTTTTGAATCAGCTATTTCACTGAGAAAAGTGTCAAATGGAGTAAAATGCAAACTCTTCGTTATATCTTTTGGCAATGTTGCAAGAGAATGGTTTTATAGCCTCCCACCTCGATCAGTAACCAGCTTTAAGGATCTTCGAAGTCAATTTATTTCTAGATTCGCTATTTACATGAAGCGGAAAAGAGACGTTGGAGCTCTCTTCCGAATCAAGCAAGGAATTGACGAGTCTAATCCAGATTTTGTTGATCAGTTTCAAAAGGAGGTTTTAGATATTTGTAGCGTCCATCAAGACTATTACTTGTATGCTTTCATAAATGCACTTCAAGAAGGCCCATTGAAATTCAAGCTCACCACAAAGTATCCCAAAAGCTACGGAGATCTTATTGATATAGTTAATACATTCATAATGGGCGAAGAGGCAAATAAAGGTTATGTTTCGTTTCTGAATCAAATGGCTAAACAATCTCAAGGGACTTCTGGTCAACAACAATCTATTTCCTCACAAGATGTTTTGCAAGTTGAATATTGCAAGTCTCCTTATATTCTCCAGGATAAAATTCCAAAGTATGGAAAAGGTTCAGGTAAGTATGTTAAGTTCAAAATTCCTATGGAAGATCTTTTGATAATCATTCAGGGAATGCCTGAGTTCAAGAAACCTCGGCGTATGAAATCCAAAATCAAGTATCGGCACGAGCAACGTTTTTGCAAGTATCATAAAGATATTGGTCATCTAGCAGAAGATTGCATAGCTCTCAGGGAATTGGCTAATCAACTTGTAAGAGCTGGAAAGCTGCAAGGATATGTTATTTAGTAACTCTCTAAGGCAATCTTCCATTTCTTGCTCAATAATTCAAGCAGTGATTCATCTTTCTTTCTATAAAGAAAAGTGCTTATGTTCAGAATAGTACATAACATCTCCTTCACAATCGGTATTAATGAGGCATGATAAAACTACAGATATATATCCTTTGTCACTTCCTTAACATCATGCAAATGTTACTTTTTCATTTGAAGCTTATTTTTAGCTTTACTCTTTATGCCAATATGCATGCATGTAGGGGCAAGAGCCCCTTTCGAATTCTTAAGCCCTCCAGATCCCGCTTGACTTCAGTCGCAGATGTGTAGTGGGTTTTCCCCTTGGCCTTCAGTCGCAGACATTGCGTACCCGTCATGCATGACTTCAGTCACAGACAGGTATTACGTACTTGTCCTGCTTGACTTCAGTCGCAGACGTTGCGTACTTGTCCCGCTTGACATCGGTCATGGATTTTAAGAATTTCGATCCCGCTTATGTGTTCTTTGTGTGGAAAGCAATGCCGCACGCACCTACCCACATTGACACATAAGCGCATGTCTTCACCTATTTTTGCAGGACAACACGCGCCTATCCGCTATCTCGCGGTTTTACTAAGCGGCCTGTGCAGGTTGTATAATTATTTCCACAAGCCGCCCGGTTTCATATTCCGGCTTAAGTTTTTCGATTTTCCTGTTCCTACCTGCCGGATTATCATTAATATATTTTGGAACTCGGCCGACTTACGTCCGCCTATCCGCTATTCAGTATCTTATTTGGCTTAAATATATCAATTGCCGGTTTGTTATTCATATGGAAAGGAAGTCGCCCGACCTGCGTCTGGCACTTAATTCCTGGCTTTGATCTGCTGACTTATGGTATTAATTATATTAGCTAATCAGCGAACTGTCGTCACAAAAATTCCCGGCTTCCATATGCCTATATCGGCCTGTATTATCGGAAGCCGAAGCTTGTTTCTCTATTCCTGTTCCTTTAATCAAATGGGCAATTCGTTTCAGAGTTCGCCGTAGCCGCAATCTAATACTTCAATGTTATGGATGTTTGCCGACTGCGATAGGTGTCCGCGCGGCTTATCGGTCACGGTTTATGTATGAGCAAGCCGCGGCAATTCAGCTCTTCCAGCAGATAACGTTGAATAATTCATCAAGGAAAATTGCGGTTTAAGTTATTAGCCGCTCGGCTTATCGTCGACGTGCACTCCGGTATAAACCGCAGGAAAATATCTCTCTCTTGCGGATAGCTTTGTTGAAGTCGCAGCGCAAACTCAGCCGGTTTACATACTTATATTTTAAATCGGAAGCTAAACTGAGACCGCGCGGACTTAGTCAAGTAAGAAAAGTGAAATATAGTAAAGAGAAAGGTAAAAATGCCTTCATTTCTATTTCATTAAGTATTACAAAATAGTAATCGCGCGGTTACAAAAACAATACCGCCGATATCCAAAAGTTCAAAATAAAAAAACAAGTTATAGATTTTCTAATCGCCCGGTTTGAGCTTCTTAGTCGCAGGAGAATCCAAATCACTGTCGTCGCCAATGTCGACGGATGATAGAGAGTATCCGCTGCTAGTTGCGGAGCTCGCTGAACCGCCAGAAGTTGTCGAGTCTGGCCGCGCGGTCTCCGATTCTTGGCCGCCGGACTCAGGCGATGTGCGTGGACTCCGGCTTCCCTGGCCGACCTCTTCCACGGCGTCTCCGACCACCTCACCGACTTCTTCCCCGACCTTGGCCTTGCCCTTGATCGACCCATAGACGTCGGCCACCTGCTCTTTCAGGGAGGGGTAGATGTCGGCACATGTAAAGTCGGTGAAGCCGGTGGCCAAGCCGCCAAGGTCCCGGAGGCGGTTAAGCGCTCCATCAATCCCTTGGACGAGTTGGGGGAAGACTTGGTCTTGGAAGATGGGATTGGCCGGGTTATACATTTCCTGCAAAGCAAAAGTAAAGGTAAGGTCGCGCGGTTACATAATGCTAACCGCACGAGTATTAGTAATGACTTACCGCCTCCTTTTCCTTAAGCCGCTTGTTCTCTTCTTGTTGTTCGCCTAACTGTGTCTTCAGGCCGCTGTTCTCCTTCATCAGTTGCTTGTAGGCAAGGCCCATGAAGTGACTTGCCACGAAGCTCCTCGCCCCGACCTGCGCGGCTAGCCGCGGCAGGTCGTCTGGTGGAACTCGCCGCATCGCCTTCAAGTTGCGCTTGCCGTACAGCGCGCCGCCAACCGCGCTCGCGTGGCGGCTTACTTCTTCTTCCCCCAGTAGGGGAGGGCGGTGGAGATCGTCACTGACTTGCCGTCCGGACTCCACTGCAAGGCCGGATCGCCGTGAAGGTCCTTCAGGCTGCTGCCCGTTCTGTGCAGTATGAACTCTCCAGAGGAGCCTGACTCCTCCTCCTCCGCAACTCGCGCCGGCTTGGCCCGCTTCTCTCTCTTCTCTCTTTGAGTGAGGGTCAAGCCGCCAGGAGTCTGCGGCTTGTTCAGCGGGACCGCCACAGCAGCTGCAAAGATAAAGGCAAAGTTAGTTTCCAGTCCGTGCGGCTAAGATATCAGGTCGGCCGGCTTGGAGCTTACTATCTTCCGCTTCGATTCCCACTAGCGACGGCAACAGCGGGATGTAGTGGTTTACATCAAGCCGCTCGCCTTTGAAGAAGTTGTAGATATCCTTCTCGACGCCGTCCAAGCCGCTGCTGCCAAAGGCGGCCTCTTCGCGGATCTGGGGGTCGACTGGCAGCAACCCCAGGTTTCCCTCAAAGATGTGAAACCGCTCCGGCCAGTTCGTGATCTTGTTGGCCAAGTTGACTATCTTCAGCCCTCTGCAGCCGAAGTAGAGGTGCCCCCGGAAGATCTTTGTCCCGGAGTTCGGGATAGACCGCACCGAGAAGCACTCTCGGAAGAGCCTCATAGAGAAGCGGACTCTTTCCGACCTCAGATAGGAGATGAAGCTGTATATGGCGGCTATCGAGTTTGGGGGAAGTTGTCCGGGCACAACCCCGTAGTGGTCGAAGACCGCTACGGCCTCTAGCATGACCGGGAAGCTGAAGCCGCAGTCGAAGTGGTCGATGGGGACCGCGATCTGATTTGCATTGGAGGAGTTGATCCTCTCATCCTGTCGGGGAAGCCGCGCGATCAGCGGACTTCCTTGCATGTGTTTCTCGACAAAGTCATCCAGCTCGGCTTTTGTAAGCCGACATTCTTTATGGTCAGCTGAGTGGAAAGCGGAGGCCGCGTCTGTCCTAACCGCAGTGGCCTTGTCAGATCGCAACGACTTGGACTTAGCCCGCATCCTTCTTGATTTGTGATGAAATCTACGGGATCTGCTCTATTTATAGAAAATCCGTGAAGTTACAGTGCCCAACGTCAAATCGCGGCTAGTCGTCACGCCGCGCCGCCTAAGTCCGCTCGAAGTGCAGATCAGCTTAATGACCAAGCCGCCGTTTAATCCGTCAGTCCGCACGGCTATTTCCCTGCACTTGGAAAAATTCTATGGCGAATCATGTGGATATCAAGTATTCAAGCCGGCGCTCTGTTCGCCAGACCGCGCGGCTACTATCCAAAACTTTAAATTTCTCAGAACAAAGCAGCAGACATGTGGATTATAAATTCAAGCCGCATAAGCCGCATTCAGTTCGCAGCATAATAAAATACAACAGTTTACAGCAATCAAATTGTCCAACATCCAGAGAAAAAATATATATTACAACATAATTTGCGAATGTCCGCGCGGCTTAGTTCTCTCAAGTCACTCAGGATCGTTTGTCGTCTTCCGACCTATCTCGTCCTATGTGCGCGACCTGCTCACCGGTCTACACAATCGCAACGTACACCTGGCTAACCAGATTGTGAAGCGTGTGCAGAGACCGATGAACTCGCGCAGCGTCGCGCTCTACTCTCGCAAACGGTATCATGGGGATCGCCTGAACCCCCAGACCGCTTGGAACTGCGACCTGGTTAGGCGCCGCGGCCACCGGCAGATGCGAAGTCTCGCCAGAGGCCGGGCGGCTAGTACCCGGCAACTCTGCAGGAGTTGGTAGTGCAGGCCGCTGTTCTCCGCCGGTCTCCGCCGGCAGGTCTTGGTTCTCGCCGCCTTCAGCATGTGGGATCTCTTCTCTGTCTCCTTCCAGCCGCGCGGCCATCAGCAAGTACTTCTCCGCCCTTTCCTGCTCCAAGGCGACCTGCATCTATACAATCTTCACCTCAGCGGCTTCCATCGCGATCTGCAGCCTGGCGGTCTCTTCCTTCATCGCGGTCTGCAGCCTAGCCGTTTCTTCTTCCATCGCGGTCTGGAGCCTAGCAGTCTCTTGTTCCATCGCGGTCTTCGACCTCGCGGTCTCCAGCTCAAGCGCAGTTTGCAACCTTGTGGTCTCTCGCTCCAGGGTGGTTTGCAGCTCTTGGATCCTATTTTTTGCGGCCACCTGGGCAACCCGCTTCTCTTCGTCCTTAATCCGCAGGGTTTCGGTGGCCGCATTCAAAGCCGCCTGCAGCGTGCCGACCTCATTCTGGAAGTCGGCCATCTCCTTCTGGCGAACACTTGGCGGAGGCAGCATAGATATAAATGTGGTCAAGTCGCCCGGTTTCATCGCGGTCTGCAGTACACCTGCAGAAGAAAGACCGCAGTCAGGTTCAGCCCGATTGTTGCGAAATTCTAGCAAGGAAATCGGTAGGGTAAGACCGCCGGTTTGATGTTTATCTCCTCTAGAGGCCGCGGTATGGATTTTAATCACTGGCCGCCTGAGCCGCTCAGGATCTATCCTCTTCAACTTTTCTTTCCATAGCCGCTCGGTTTCCTTAGCTCGGCTTTTCAGTTGAGCCGTGGTCAGGAAAAAGCTGGCCGGCGGATTTAATATAATATTCGCCCCCTTCTTCCTTGACCGCGACTTGTAGAATTTAATAATTCGCCTAACGTCCCAGTGTTTACCTTGCAGCAATGGAAGTGCGGTCACCACCGGCTTATCGGCGATCAGCTTCTTCATCTCCTCCATCTTCTCGCGAAGCTTCAGTTTCTCGGCTCCTTCAGAAGCCGCGGAAGCCGGTTCGCCAGGCTTCTCCCCAATAACCTGGATGTCGGGGCGGTCAACCTCCTCAGAGGCCGCTGGTGTCGACAATAGCGCGTCTTGCTGCTGGAGAGTCTCCATGCCCTTCAGGAGCTCGCTCAGCGAATCGCTAACCGCAGGTGTACCCTCCAGTTCACTCGGCTTGTAATCCGGTGTGGGCGGGTTCTCGGGTACCTCCTTCTCGTGCGGCCTGTGTTGCAGACTGTCCACGCCGGTCTTTTCGGAAATATTCCGGTTTCTGGCGTGCAACTTCCTCATCTTCCTCTTCATCCTTTCTTCAAGGGTTTCGCTCCTTTCTTTCCGCTGTTTCAGGGAGCCGAACACCTTTTCAGTCCGCTTGCGCTGTTCAACCAAAGCCCGCTCGGGTTCCCGCGCCTTCTCCGGCTCGTTGTCATCCACAACGATTACGTCGACCTTGTCCTGCAATTCGGACGGTTTCCCAGATTCAACACTCTTCTCCTCCGTCCCACCGATTTTTAGGAGTGGTTCTCCTGATGGAGAGGAAGTCAGGTCGACGGATTTGGAAATTCCGGTTTGTGGTGGAGCAGCCTTCGAAACCGCTATGGGATCTACTGCGGCCTGCGATGGTCCGCCGACGATCTCTGTCGGCCTCTTTTCAGGTCCAGAAGCCGCTGATGTCTCCGGCTTCCCAATCTTCTTGGCAGTCTGACGGGCAGAATCATCCGAGTTCTGGCTCCGGCTCTGCTTCATTTCTGGCGGTTTCTTGTTGCGGGCTAACATTGATGACATCACATCCATCGCTAGAGAAATCGCGTCGGCTTGCAAAATTCTGACCGCAAGTGGCGAGTAGCGACCCGTGGCTTGGCAGGAATCCTGAAGAATGTTAAGGGTCAGGGGATTTTATAGACGATGATGAAGCAGTCGCGGTCTCCGGCTTAGTTCTACATTTTCGAAGTTTCTTGGAAACTTAAAAATGTGCGGGGATTATGATAAGCCCGGAATCCGCGACCTGTCCGCGCAGCTTTCCAGACCGGGCGGTCTGCGTATTCAAGCCGCCAAGCCTTCCAGACCGGGCGGTCTCCATGTCAGGCCGCTGCCAACGCCGCCCATGCTCGGCAACAAGTCTCCAGGACCCAGCCGTCAACTCGCCAGGAGGAATCCGCCAGGCCGCGCGGCTTCCCTCCTTTCTTTTTTCTCTCTCTTTTGCTTCCCCTCACCTCTGCCCGGTTCTCCTGTACCCCGGGCAGCCGGTAACTTTAGCCCTGCCCGTTTGGGCAGGCCCCCGAGCCTATAAATAGGGGGAGGGTGCACTCCCCAAGACACGCTGACTGGGATCCAGGAGCTCGCCTGTTAAGTGCTGCGGTCTCAAGTCTAGTGTATTGCGGCTTGTAGTCCGGCCGGCTTCCTCTTTTACTCGTTATAACTGTTTCTCATTTTTAAGTAAAGGAAAGTCCGCCGCAAGAGTGGCATTTAAGCCGCGGCGGGCGAACTCTGTTGTTGCCGCTGCCAGCGGCCCCCTTTTCCGGTCCTTTAGCCGCGACCGCTAGTAACCGATTGGTCGACAGTCTTCTCCTTTCCTCCCCTATTCCCC
Organism: Platanthera guangdongensis; assembly: GCA_039583875.1. Classification (NCBI taxonomy): domain Eukaryota; kingdom Viridiplantae; phylum Streptophyta; class Magnoliopsida; order Asparagales; family Orchidaceae; genus Platanthera; species Platanthera guangdongensis. The sequence goes on along the minus strand of CM077147.1, from coordinate 87,635,317 downwards.
GGTGTTCGAACCGTTAGCTGGTGGTGCCCGACTCCCTGTCCGTTTTCGTGCATCAACAGTCAGCTCCTCTAGTGCAACTGGTGAGGGGGAGACTGCTCCTTCTATTCCAGAAAGGATTCCTACCCCTCCAGCACTTACATCTCCTCCACCTCATGTTAAATTTTCTCAACGTGGTCAGCAAGATAGCCCAAACGCCAAATTAATATCTTCGGAACTACCCAGTTCTCACGTTAAACCAGCGAAAAAAACCGAGGAACAAAGGTTAATCCCAACAAACAATGGAAGCACAAGCAGGTCATTTATTCATTCACTTCTTTACAACACGAGGCATACATAGCGAGACATGATTTCGCTAGTATAACAGCTGTAAACAGAAAGCACCACAAAATACAAGCCGGGCGGACAGCACCGGAGTCCGCCGAGACCGCCGAGGTCACCGAGGTCGCCGAGTCCGCTGAGATCGCCCGAACTTAGCTGCAATCCGCCGAATAGTCACGGAGTCCGCCGAAGCCGCAAGGCCGCGCGGACACACCGTTATTCGTCTCATGTTGAAGCTGAACTGAGGAACACCCCCTACCCGCCTGAAACCGGCAGACAGGTTATTGAAGCTGGCAAAGATGAAACAGAACTGACAAGCTGCAGAGCGACCTCCTGCTGAGTCCGCAGAGACTGCACACTTCCAAGTACTTGACCGAAGTCAAAGCCAAACTCCTGGCTCCTTGAAGCAACCCGCGCGACCTGCACACAGCAAACGTCAGCACTGAAACAATCCGCGCGGACTGACAAACTCAGACCGCAGCTCCTTGCACAACCCAACTTACTGTTCACTCAAGTTACTTAGGTTTCTGTAGACCTGCCAGGGGGTCCTATTTATAGGTAAGGTGAGGAGTGTGGTCACCGCCCAAGAGATAGCAACACCTCCCCAGCCCGCGCGATAGCAAATCACCGTCCGCAGAGTCCGCAAGGACTTAGCCGGATACCAAGGAAAACCGCCAGGAGCAAGGCAAACATTGGCGAACCCTCTCCAGTCCGCCCAAGCTATGCGGACAAGGCATCAGCCCGTAAAGCTCCAACCACTGCAAGACAGCAATCCCCCTTCAATGGCTGTGCGCACCAACCCGAGGCAGTCCGCAAGCCTCACACCTCAATCCGCCACAAGTCCACGACCAAAGGCAAATAACAACAGTCCGCCCGGTCACAGCGGACTTAGCGGATGCGGCGGACACCATGAACTTGGCACAAAGTGAGACCAAGTCCAAAACCATCAAAGGCCAATGCGAGCATGGCGGACGCAAACCCCCGTCCGCCAAACACCGAAGCACATACCGCCAGCAGTCCGCAGGCTCCTTGCACTCCTGCCCCATCGCAGCAGCCAACTCCCGGACTCCAAAACCAGTCCGCCAATCGATCTCCACAGCAAAGCACCTGCTGTGCCACCAGAGCTCGACAAGGCCTCAGCCAAGTTCTAAGCTTAGTCCGCAATAGCCCATACCATGGACACGCCAGTCCGCAAGCTTCCCGCGAACATGAGCCAACCCGCCTATCAGCACAAGCTTGCACCCGCGGCCACTGAGCAATGTACCAGTCCGCAAGCCTCTCTATCCGCAGATACCATGCCGCATAGTCCGCGGACTCCATGCAAACAACCCGCTCAGAAGACAGCCAGCTTTTCAATAGACCTTCCACCAGGCCGCACATCACAGTCCGCCCAATCCGCCTTGTCCGCCAAAGCTGTCCGCCCAGGCCGCCCGGCCTGTCCCGTCAACCACTTCCACTTCACAAATTTCAACACTCCCCCTTGAAGTGGGAAGTGGTGACCAAGCCCAACAAGCTGCGCATGCGTTCAAAGGGCCCTTTCGACAGTGGCTTCGTGAAGATGTCAGCAAGATTATCTTCACTCCGAACATGCCCGACCAGCAGAGACCCCTCCAACACCTTCTCCCTGATGAAATGGTGATCAATCTCTATATGCTTGGTCCTGGCGTGACACACTGATTGTTAACCAGTTTGAGAGCACTCTCATTGTCACCCCGGAGTAAGGTAGGCCCTTGCACTTCTTCATGAACATCCTCTATAAGCCTCCTCAACCAAACGACTTCCCGAGCAGCCAAGGCCGAAGCCTTATACTCCGCCTCCGTGGTTGAAACCGACACCGAGTCCTGCTTCTTGCTAAACCACGAGATGCTAGCTGAACCGCAAGTGAACACATAACCTGAAGTAGACCTTCGATCATCCGAATCACCGCCATAGTCAGCATCCGTGTACCCGAGCAACGCAAACTCCGCGTCCCTTCTATAGAGGAGTCCCATGTTAGAAGAAGCCTTGACATACTTCAGAATTCCCTTCGCCGCCACTAGATGAGATTGCCTTGGTTCAGCCATATATCGTCTTACTCGGCCAATAGCATAAGCAATGTCTGGCCTTGTAATCGTCAGGTAAATCAAGCTCCCAAAAAGATCCCTGAACACCAAGGGATCACGAAGAACCCTTCCCTCATCTCGTCGAAGCTTCAGCCCAGATTCCAGTGGAGTAGAGCACTTCTTCCGTTCGCCCATGCCGAACAGCTTCACAATGCGATCAGCATACCCTTTCTGGCTAATGAGAACCCCGCACTCCTTCCTCTCCACTTCCAAACTTAGAAAATGATGCAACTCTCCCAAGTCTTTCATCTCGAAGCGTATAGCAAGCTCAGCCCTGAGCCTTGATACTTCCCCCTCTGAATTCCCTGTGATGATCATGTCATCCACATACAGCAGGACCAACACTCGTAGCTCTCCCTTCTTCTTGACGAACAAGCTTGAATCCGAGTTGGAAGCAAGGTATCCACAGAATTGCAAGTACTCTGCAATCTTCCCATACCACGCTCTAGGAGCTTGCTTCAACCCATAGAGAGCCTTCCTGAGTTTGCATACATAGTCCGGATGCTTTTTAGAGACAAAACCAAGCGGCTGATCCATGAAGATGTCCTTGTCAATCTCTCCGTAAAGAAAGGCATTCTTCACATCGAGTTGCCACAACCTCCATCCCTTGCTAGCAACCAAGGAGATCACCACTCTTACAGAAGTCATCTTCGCAACTGGACTGAATGTCTCCTCATAGTATTCTCCATACTATTGTGAGAATCCTCTAGCGACCAGGCGAGCTTTGAACCGATCAATGATCCCATCAGCCTTCTTCTTGAACTTATACACCCACTTGCAAGTAACCCGAGTAATGCCATCAACCTTGTGCACAAGGTCCTAGGTTTCATTCTTCTTCAGAGCATCGATCTCTTCCTTCATGGCACCTTCCCACTCCTTCACTCCAGTGGCCTCGTTGAAGTTTGCAGGCTCTCGCTCATCCAGAGGACCTGCAAAGAAGCAGGAGACAAAGCTCACTGCATTCCCATCACAGTACTGAGCCGGTGGCTTAACCACCCTCTTCGATCTCCGAAGACACAGCTCCTTGCTCACGGCTTCCGTTGCTTCTTCGGGCTCCACTCCTACCTGGGGCAAGCATTGAGCAGTGCTCCCCCTGCTTCCTGAGCCAGAAGGCTCAGCCTCGGAGTTTGAAGCAACAGGAGCTGCTGGTGAAACAGCAAGCTCCTCTTCCAAGCCTTCAGCAGCCACCACCGGTGCTTCATCAACCTTGCTACTTCCGGTTAGCTTAACCGAGCCACCTCCATATGACGTCAGCTCGTCAAAGACAATGTCTCTTGATACCACGAACTTCTTCGTCACAGGGTCCATGCATTTTCATCCCTTCTTCCGCTTATCGTACCCAACAAAGACAAGTTTCCTTGCCTTTGCATCCAGCTTTGTCCGTGAAGTATCCGGGACATGCACGTAGCAAGTTGAACCGAACACCCTAAGGTGTCCAACACTCGGCTTCTCCTTCAGCAACAGCTCAACTGGAGTCTTCATGTTGATAGAGCTGAGTGGCATCCGGTTGATAACATAAGCAGCACAAGGCATTCCCTCCGCCCAAAAAGACCTTGGGATATCTTTCGCATGAAGCCAGCATTTGCAGGTTTCCGTCAGATGACGGATCTTCCGCTCCGCTACCCCATTTTGTTGTGGAGTGTGAGCACAAGTAAGCTCCCTTTGGATCCCGTGCTTCATGCAGAAGTTAGAAAACTCGGAGGAAACAAATTCACCTCCATTATCAGTTCTAAGCTTCTTAATCCGCAAGCCAAGCCGGCCTTCTACCAACTCCTTGAACTCCACAAACAAACGGAAGGCTTCCGACTTCTCCTTTAAGAAATACACCCAAGTATACCTTGAGTAGTCATCAACCAAGACAAGCATATATCTACTTCGACCAAGGCTGGCAGTAACCGTCGGTCCCATCAGGTCGGCATGAATGCACTTCAATGGTTTCTTGCTCCTTGTTTGTGATTTATCAAACGGAAGGCGATGTGCCTTACCGTATTGACAGCCCGCACAAACATGCCCATCACCAACGGAGGACAACTTCGGCAACCCCCTCACCAAACTTCTACTAGCCATTGCCTTCAGCTTGTCCATGCCAACATGCCCCAGCCTCTCATGCCAGATGCAGCACTATCATTGGCTCTCATTCTATCAACATATGAATTGGTGGAAAGAACAAACAAGTTCTTCACCCTCCTCCCAACATGAGCAACATCAGCCTTCACCGCTGATACGTTGCGAAGGAACCTCACGTCTGTTGGCCCAAACAGAACGTGATACCCAGCATCCACCGCATTGGTCACCGAGAAGAGGTTCTTCTTCATGCCCCGCACGTGATACACACTCCTTAACGTGAGTGGCCCCTGATCACTACCCAAAAACATGACCCCCTCTTTGTCTACTGCATAAACAGTATTATCAGCAGTGATAATAGCTTCATTACCTGAGTAAGCTTGCATGGAGGTGAACTTCAACTTGTCTCCGGTGAGGTGATGACCACACCCGGAGTCCACGATCCACTCGCTGTTGAAGTCCTCAGCAGACAAGGACCGGACACAAGTGCCCGTCATAAAAGCTCCGCCCCATCCTGTTTCTTCACTTCTCGAGCAAGCTTCCACCTTTCCCGCAGCATGCCCAGGCTGCAGTTTGACCTTGCAGTCCCGCTTGAAGTGCCCTCGCTGATGACACCGGTAGCACTTCAGGTTCTTCTTCCAGTCCTTAGGAGCATTGCTCCTCTCCGGCGGATGTGAAGTTGAAGTCTCCTTCTCACCAGCGGCCTGCACCTTCTTCTTCTTCTTCCCTTCCCATCCTTTCTTCTTGCCTGAGGAGAGAGCTTCGCTGCCTTCCTGATTCAGGTTCACTGCAGCCATCTGCCTTGCTAAGCTCTCCTGCGAGGCAAGCAGATTCTCCAGCTCCAGCAAAGACGGCTGAGTAGCCCACCCTTGAATAGATGTGACAAAGACCACATACTCCTTCCGCAAGCCGCGGATAATGTGCCTTTTCAGCTTAGCCTCAGATATAGGGTCATTAGGATCCAGTGCTGACAGCTCAGCACACAAGCTCTTCATCTTTAAGAAGTACTTGGAGATGGAAAGGTCTCCCTGAGTTGCCCTGGCCAACTCATTCTCCAGGAACTGAAGCCGCGCCACATTCTTCCTATTGAACAACTCATCAATGGTTGTCCAAATATCAGCAGCCGACTCACACCCAACGATGTGATCAAACAGTTCCGTAGACACGGCTATATTCAGAATGAACTCCGCCTTAGCATTTGTTCTTCTCCAGATCCTAACCTGCTCAGCAGTACCGAAAGCAGCAGTGACTTCCTGTCTGTCGTCACCACCGACGACTTCCCACAGCTACTCGCCAAGAAAATAACTCCTCATGCACGATTTCCACTTCTTGAAGTTAGTCGGCGTTAAGAGTTCAATGCCCAGACCTCTTGCAAAACTCGCTTCCATTGTAACACCTATTGACAACCTTTCAGCAGCTCCGAGCAACAACACAGGTTGATCACCACTCAATCACTGAGTAACAACACTGGCTGACTTCCGCTCACGCAACTGAACCTGGCTCTGATACCATGTTAAATTTTCTCAACGTGGTCAGCAAGATAGCCCAAATGCCAAATTAATATTTTCGGAACTACCCAGTTCTCACGTTGAACTAGCGAAAAAAACCGAGGAACAAAAGTTAATCCCAACAAACAATGGAAGCACAAGCAGGTCTTTTATTCATTCACTTCTTTACAACACGAGGCATACATAGCGAGACATGATTTCACTAGTATAACAGTTGTAAATAGAAAGCACCACAAAATCCAAGCCGGGTGGACAGCACCGGAGTCCGCCGAGACCGCCGAGGTCGCCGAGGTCGCCGAGTCCACTAAGATCGCCCGAACTTAGCTGCAATCCGCTGAATAGCCATAGATTCCGCCGAAGCCGCAAGGCCGTGCGGACACACCGTTATTCGTCTCCTGCTGAAGCTGAACTGAGGAACACCCCCTACCCGCCTGAAATCGGCGGACAGGTTATTGAAGCTGGCAAAGATGAAACAGAACTGACAAGCCGCAAAGCGACCTCCTGCTGAGTCCGCAGAGACCGCACACTTCCAAGTACTTGACCGAAGTCAAAGCTAAACTCCTGGCTCCTTGAAGCAACCCACGCGACCTGCACACAACAAACGTCAGCACTGAAACAATTCGCGCGGACTGACAAACTCAGACCGCAGCTCCTTGAACAACCCAACTTACTGTTCACTCAAGTTACTTAGGTTTCTGTAGACCTGCCAGGGGGGGGGTCCTATTTATAGGCAAGGTGAGGAGTGTGGTCACCGCCCAAGAGATAGCGACACCGCCCAAGCCCGCGTGATAGTAAAACACCGTCCGCCGAGTCCGCAAGGACTTAGCCGGATACCAAGGAAAACTGCCAGGAGCAAGGCAAACATTGGCGAACCCTCTCCAGTCCTCCCAAGCTATGCGGACAAGGCATCAGCCCGTAAAGCTCCAACCACTGCAGGACAGCAATCCCCCTTCAATGGCTGTCTGCACCAACCCGAGGCAGTCCGCAAGACTCACACCTCAATCCACCACAAGTCCATTACCAAAGGCAGATAACAACAGTCCGCCCGGTCACAGCGGACTTAGCGGATGCGGCGGACACCATGAACTTGGCACAAATTGAGACCAAGTCCAAAACCATCAAAGGCCAATGCGATCATGGCGGACGCAAACCCCCGTCCGCCAAACACCGAAGCACAGACCGTCAGCAGTCCGCAGGCTCCTCGCACTCCTGCCCCATCGCAGCAGCCAACTCCCGGACTCCAAAACCAGTCTGCCAATCGATCTCCACAGCAAAGCACCTGCTGTGCCACCAGAGCTCGATAAGGCCTCAGCCAAGCTCTAAGCTTAGTCCGCAATAGCCCATACCACGAACACGCCAGTCCGCAAGCTTCCCGCGAACATGAGCCAACCTGCCTATCAGCACAAGCTTGCACCTGCGGCCACTGAGCAATGCACCAGTCCGCAAGCCTCTCTATCCGCAGATACCAGGTCGCATAGTCCGCGGACTCCATGCAAACAACCCACTGAGAAGACAGCCGGCTTTTCACTGGACCTTCCACCAGGCCGCACATCACAGTCCGCCTAGTCCGTCTAGTCCGCCAAAGCTGTCCGCCCAGTCCGCCCGACCTGGCCCGTCAACCACTTCAACTTCACAAATTTCAACACCTCATACTCCTGAAGAAATTCCATCTGAAGCCCAACTTCAAGGGACCCTTTTATCAACTGAAGCAGCAATCAATGAGATGATTGAAGAATTGACTGCTGATGAACCCCTTCCTCCTCTTCCAAAAGAATCAACTACTAAAGTTCCAAAGCCATCCACTCCATTACCTTCTCCATCGCATACTCCCTTCTCGTCCAGTCTCCTGCTGCACACCAAAAGCAGGATGACACCATCTTCATTTATGATGAGTAATCTCCTGAACCAGCTGAAGCTCCAGTAAGAAATTTGGACTTCACCATCCCCATGGTCACTGATGAAGGGGATGCCCTAATTCATAGTACCAGAGCTGGGAGCTCTGTAGTCATTAAAGAGATAGCTCCATGGGTTACTCCTCCTCCTCCAGTTCCCTTTTATGTTGCCCATCCTGCTGCTACTCCTTCCAGTAATTTGATGACTCAGTTTGTACTTTTGCTTCAATAAGAAAGAACATATTTTGATGATTCTCTCAAACTGTTACTGACAAAGTCACTGCTCTAGAGATTGAGATGAGTATGGGATTTGATAAGATCCAGCGTAATACAGATCAGCTCAGACATCTCTTCTAAATTGGTGGAAATGCTCTAGATCACACTATTACTAGTGTTGGTCAAGTCATGGAGCAAGGTGTGACTCTTGTAAATAATTAGATAGAATTGGATAAGAGAGTTGAATCCACAAAGATGAAGATCTGTTATATGGTAGGCACTTTCAAAGAGGATGCCATAAATAAATTGACTGTTGAAGTCAGAAAGGTGGAGATCTTAGTGAAGGAATACCTAGAGAAATCAGATGCACTCAAGAAAGTGTTCTGGGAAGCTAAGATGAAAGAGATCCATGATGATGTGCTAGGACAAATTCAGAGTGTCAAGTTCCATACATATGACACAGCTTTCTAGATGAACAATCAAATTCTTCCAGTATTCCCTGCTGATCCAAACATCATTCCTCACCATCTCAATCCCTTAGCTGCTGCTCTAGTTTATGCTCATCAACCTACCTTTTCTCCTAGACCTGAAGACTATGAAGGTCCTCCTCCAGATTAATATGCTCAAATTTGGGAGGCTGACCCTGCAGATATCTTCCTCCAGTCCAATCCAGATATCCAGACTTCCAAGAAGAAAAGAAAATATGGTGATGGTGCCTCAGCCTGTAGGCTAATCCCAGTTCCTGATGTAGAAAAGAGAAAAGATCCTGAGTTTGCAGAGATTTGGTCTCCTACTTCAAAGCCTCTCATTTTAGATACTCTCAAACTTGTTATGGACTTCAATGAAAGCAGGAATATTCATTACAGCTCCCAGGAATGGGAATTGAATGAAAAATCTATGACAAAGAGGAGACTGTATGATAGAGAATTTGGAAGGAACAACCCTGCTGCTCCTCCATGGTCTCCAAAATATTATCCCAAGCCATTCAGCTAACAAAGGAGACAACCAGAGAAGAAAGACAAGTAGCATCACTAAGTTGAAGCATTAAGGATTTTGAGAGTGTGGAATTGACTCTTGTAGAAATGATGTTTTGGACATCCATATTAATAAAACTCTAAATCTAGATCATTTGCCTTTTGATCACATTCTTATGCTTGCTTACATTCCTTTCTCTATTTGCATATTTAGCTATGTTTATGTCTATATAATTCACCTTAGTGTAAAGGGTTCTGACTTTTACAAATACGGGGAGATTGTTGGGTATTGTATCCATAGTAACCCAGATTTGATGAAGTCACACTTGAGCTAAGATGAATTAAGTTGTATTTGATGCTTTGTTTAAGTTATGTGTGTGCAAGACTGTATTGCAAAGTGTAGACCAACGTCAGTCTACAATGGGTCACAAAACACAGGACCATAAAATGTAATCCCTCATTGTGTGATCCATGGTGTTCACTCATGTGCAGCCTCTCTTTTGGGATATACTTCATATTCAAGCACTAGGACTAATTGGAGAAAGGCTTGTTGCTGAACTCAGTAAAGAAAAGAAAATTTTGTTGAAGAAATTTTTGCTAACTACTTTACTCGAGTAGATACATTCATACTCGAGTGAAATACTTAGTCAATACTCAAGTAAGACAATAAGTACTCGAGTAAAGGAATTAGCTCTCGAGTAGCCAAATTATAGCTCTCGAGTAGCTAAGTCAACTACTCGAGTAGATCCTTTCTCATTCTGGAGTTAACAGAATTTCTTCTCCAGAAAATTTTCAAAGTAAATTACTCGAGTAGTCATATAAGTACTCGAGTAGTTTAGTCTTTGTCTCGAGTTACAGAAGACTGGACTTCGTATTATTTTTCCTCTCTCGAGTAGTCAAATTCATGTACTCGAGTAGTCCATCTACTACTCGAGTAGTCCAGAGTAAATACTCGAGTAACAAGATTTTCTTCCCTCAAAATGTTTCTAAGTCCATTACTCGAGTAGATATAACTACATACTCGAGTAGATTATATCCTCTCGAGTAGTTCAGTTTCACTACTCGAGTAACCCAGATTTTTCTTCCAGAAAATATTCTAAGTCCTTGACTCGAGTAGTTCCTCTACCTCTCGAGTAGTCAATTCCTATTCTCTCGAGTAGTATTTCTTATACTCGAGTAGTTCAACTTCACATCTCGAGTAACTATTTTAGCACTCGAGTAAGTCTCTTTATACTCGAGTAGCTGCTTTTCATTTCTGGATTATCTCCAAGTCATTTACTCGAGTAGTTCTCTTCTATTTACTCGAGTAATTTCATTAGGTACTCGAGTAGGTAAACTTTCACTCGAGTCATTCACTCTATCTTTTTCAGAAAATTCGTTAAGTCCAGATTTAACAGAAATTTCAAACAGCCTTGACGTGATTGGTCCACGTGTACGTCATTAAGACTAATTATGACCATTAGGCTCGTTCCTATATAAAGTCTTGTCAAACCGACAAACCCTAATAAGGGGCTGTCAAATATTATTCTAAGTATTCTTCTGAATCACATTCTCTCTCTCTCCAAAAATCGAAAGCCACCACCGCCGACCTTCATCGCGCTCATCCGGCTACGGTTTTGGAATTCCAAAGGATTCATATCAAGTAGATTCACAGATCGAGATTGTCGTTCAATTCTTCATCATCCATCTGATCGTGTGAAGCCAAGAAATTTCAGATCTACTTTTGTCGAGACTCTTCTTTAACCTTTCTGATAAAACCGCAAAGATCCAAGAAGAAGGTCCAGGTCGACTGTTTGCAGATCTTTTAAAGTTGTACTGTTTGTATTTCTATATACTTTCAATTTCATTCTTGTAGGAGAACTCTCTCCGAGTGTAGGAGCTTTTGCCTCCGAGTTGTAGGAAGTTTTATCTTCTGAGTGTAGATCCATTTTGCAAATCTAGATTGTGCGAACTTTGTTCCGAGACGTAGGATTGGTTTTCAATCCGAGATAGTGGAGTAGCCAAGTCTAGTGTATCGCTAGATCGGTGAGGGAAAGTGGATGTACCCAAGGTTGGGGAATCACTATAAATTTTTCGTCGTCTGTGATTGCTTAGTAGATAATTGTGTGCTTAGATATTAAATTTTTATTCCGCAAAAAGATGCACAACTCACCTATTCACCCCCTCTAGGTGATTTAGGTAGACAACTGAACTCTTTCAAGACCCCTTTTTTTCGTTTTCAAACTCTGGGGTCTTATGCCCAGAATCGTCATTTTGCAGTGGCACCGACAACCGGGAAGGCTGTTGTTGGGTATTGTATCCACAACGTACCTGATTTGAAGAAGCCCCTGAACAAGCTATGGTAAATAGACAATGTATTTGATGAAATCTTTTAAGTTGTGCTTGCAGTTATTCCACGCTAAGTACACACCAATGTCAGGGTGCAGTAGGTCAATATACACGGGTCTGCGCGACGTAATCCCTCGTTGAGCAGATCAGTGTGTTGGCCTACGTGTACTCTCTCTATTGGAGTGTACTTATTTTCAAGTACAGGGCTGTGATAATGCAAGAGCAGACAAGGAGCAAGGATGGGTCAAAGAGCAGCTCATGGGTGGAAAGACGAAAAATCGTCTAAGTAATAATCGACGAGAATCACCAAGTGATTCTCGCCGATTCGGGGTCAAAGAGCAGCTCATATGTAGAAAGACGAAAAATCATCTAAGTAATAATCGACGAGAATCACCAAGTGATTCTCGCCGATTCGGCGATAATCACTAGTGATTCTCGCCGAATCGTCGAGAATCACTGGATGATTCTCGCCGTCTCTATCCGGCTAAATCAGAGCGTGCAAATCTGTCGCTAAGTCAAAATCGTCGAGAATCACTGGCTGATTCTCGCCGAATGACCTTCGATTCTCGCCGATTTTGACTTAGGCGAATTTCTGGAACCCGCTGGACCGGACTCAGCCGCTGGCGCTGTTTTGAACCAGGCTTGGGGTTTCTTATTGGTGGGGCCCACAACGGTCATCTTGAAGACCTAATGTATAAATACATCTATATTTTTGAACAATAAGAACAAGACAAAATAACGAATACACGATTTTGAAAGAGGAAGAAGCCGAGCCGCCGACGTGACCTAGATCGGAAATCCTTCTCCGCCGTCGTCGTCACCGCTCGTGCTGTTGATCGGCGTCGTTGATCTTGGTTTCTTCCAGATCTCCCGGCGATAGAAGCTCAGCCAAGCACAGCGTCTCACGCGTCTAACCAGAGATCCTTTGTCTCTTGATTTGTTGATCGGGAAAACCTTCCCCTTCCGAATCGATCGAGACGATCAATCCTAGTGTGACCGTTGGAAGATCTTTCTAGCTTTGCTACGAAGATTGAATCTCCAAAGAACAGCCGCAGCACGCCGTTGTCGCCGCCGATCCCGAGAACCAAGCCGCCGCCCTTCTTGCCGCCGCCGGTTTCGGGGAGATTCTCTCCAAGTGAGATCTAGGGTTGTGGACTCTTTGTTGACTTCAAGAACACGTCATCGAACGAAGTGGGACACCTTAGTCTCCATACGTTGTTTGCATTTCTTATACAATCTATTTTCAATTTCTTTGTAACGTACCGATTGGTCCCTAGTTGTAAGGGTTGGGTGCAACCCGTGTTGTGGGAGTGGTGACTCCTATGTGTGGAAGGGTTCCTTCCGTTAGTGCACGGATTGAATTTCAATCTTGTTGGTGAAGTGACCGAGTCGTCCCTGGTTGGGAGATAGGTCGAAGGGGGAAAGTGGATGTACCCTAATCGGGGAACCACTATAATTTGCTTGTGTCCTTTCTGTGCTGTGTTGTTTTGTTTTCTTGTGCAGGTACGACTTTAATTCCGCAAAAACGCTGCAAGACACCTATTCCCCCCCCCCCTCATAGGTGAAGGTAGTTGACACTAAGTGGACTTTCAGCTGCCACTACAAAACGTTGATTCTATCGGCCTTTTCGATCATCAAAGAGAGAGCAGTAATAATAAACTGAATTATAATTGAGTCCACAAACATCATATGAAGATGAGAAACCACAAACGTCCATAAATATAAAAAAGAGAGAGAGAACTGAAATAAGACAGTACAAGGAAATATAAACGGGCTTAAGCCCGGTACATCAGATCCTCACTACATTCTCTCGTGGAAGCTATAAGAAAGACTAATCACTCACGGAGCTGGTCGCTGGTGCTCCGGTACTAGACTATCCCACCTCCATGCGCACTGTACTCCGCTGGTGCTGGTCCCTGAACTGCTGGTCCCTGTCTCCCATCTGGATCCCCTGTAATGTTGTGGTCCGAAAACCATTAGTCATAAAGACCTTCCTATCGTCCCCTATCCCTCCCCCATGGCTCCTAGGCACCGAGCGGGGAGGAGGAAAGGGAAGCTATGAAGGTGGAGATAAAAACAAGCAGGTGATGGTGGAACTAATCTAGCTGTTAATTTATAACGTATGAACAGCAAAGGAAGAAAGGTACAAAGTAACAGTTCTACATCAGTAAGCAGTAAGGTAAGCAAGTAGAGTAAAGCAACACATGTAGGAAAAATATTCTAGGAAGTAAGTAACCTTAACTTATATGAATGCACATACAAACCTATAAGTTAAGAGGTTTTCTGCAAGGCTCCCATCGTATAAAAAGTCTCATATCAATTTATACGTTAGGGTGTCGGTTGTATGTAAGTTTGAGTGTAGTGATATGCTATGAAATGATTCATGCAAGTGTAACTCACGCACAAAACTCTATACGCACAGACCTTTAGTTCCCCCTATTTAGGCAGCTAGCTTCACTGCCAGGAACCTCCGTAGTGGCAAACGGAGACAGTGGGTTGGGGCCCCCACTCTTAGGCGGGTATCCACAGTACCAGGCCTAGCCCTTATGTATGCCTCTTGAAGGACACAACCTAGAGTAACCACATACTAATGCTAGCCATATTTATAACACCACCATCTGTCCCATGGAATATAACGGTGGGTCCGGCCGGGGCCCCGCGCCATATGTCACAGACAAATGACAGAGTCACGTGGGGATATCACAATCACAATATATTCGTTTCCTAACAGAGAGCTTTCTTGTGCAGTATTTTAAGTTGTAAGAACTCAACCACACGAATGTCCACTAAATATATAAACTCCTTATTTATACATAGTCCAGGAATGTATACAACACACACAATCTCATGGCATTAAGGACTTACAAGTTGCTCTTTACAATTATACAGCTTCATACAATGGCACGCAGACCGGCCACACATGAAATCCAAGCATTCTTCGCACGTCATTTATGCAGCACGTCTTCAATCCGCTCAACTCAATTCAACTCATTAGCATCTGCAAATAGGCATCCACCCCAAGAGCGGTAAAAAAATGCAACAGTCAACATTAGCTGACCAATTATAACGACTCTACACCTTACCCGGGGTAGTGGTTCCTTCCCTGTATGCATTGGAAACAAAAGATATATATGGCTATAGCACAAACAGTGCTCTCACGCACCACATCATCACAAACGCCGGCCTCCACCACACGCTTCGTGCACTCAGGGCACATTATTGGTGTATCAGATATACCAGTCTCCCACCACCGGTCAGAGGTTTTTAACTTGTTGAGTATGGGCCTTAGTCAACCAACACGCATGTTGGGGACATCCTCACCCATCCCACTCAGAGGTACTCACCTCACGGTAACCATTGAGCATTTCCATATTAGATTGACCCACCATTGTGGTGCAGCAAGCCAGGTCTGTCTCGCGTCCCCCAGGCCTTGCCACCAATTGATCTTCCACCACACACGTACAGGTCAGCCTTTCCCGTTGATCAATTCGTCAATAGCATAGATCTTGATGCGGGTCGGCTTTCCATTTCTTACTCCACACACAGCTCTCGCAGAGCCGCTTTCCAATCCATTCCCATTCACACACCCCACACAAGGGCTCATACCAAGCTTTCCAAGTATTCAAAAATATCCACACAATATATGAAGCCTTCTCTGGTTCACACATAACCATCACCAATCCAGATTAACCATCCGGATGGGCTTCACATAGCATGTCTATGTCTTACTCCACACTTCCGGCTCTAGATGCAGACTCAACTTGGAATCGCTTACGCTTTCCACCTCTTGGTGGATGATTCCATGCATATGCATAAAGAAAGGACTTTGTTGTCCAAGAAGGAGATCGTTACCCTTGACGATCGCTTTGGCGCCATGAACTAGCCGGATCAAAATCACCGACACGTCCTTGCGTCCATGAATCCGCACTCGGCTCTCGATTCGGCACGCTGACGAGCCTACTGCAGCTGGATCCTCCACCTTCTTCCTCCACCTTCTCCTTGCTCTCACTTATCTTTAACTCTTTTAAAAAGAGAATGGCCAAACTAGAATGAAGATAATCTTCTCCATCTCGGCCTTATATCAGTAAGAATAAACCTGGGCCATCCGATCCCAGAGGAATAAAATGAATGACCACAAAAATTCCCTAAAAATGACTCTTTCGGGTCTGACATGCCATGTGACATGCCCGTGTCATAGGCCGTGTTTCTTAGGCGGTGCACAAACCACCTGATCCAGAACATGACACAACCATGTGACATGCCCGTGTCACATGGTGGACATGCCTATGTCTGGCTTTCGAGACCCTCTCGAGACCTACTGGAGACAACTACTCGAGTAGTTGGCCAGGACACGCCCGTGTCCCATGGCTGACACGCCCGTGTCACACTCGTACTCGAGACATAAAATACCCACTCCAGACAATTACTCGAGACCTACTCGAGTGAAGTACACACCAGGTGACACGCCCGTGTCACATGTGCACACCCGTGTCATAGGCTGTGTCTTCACTCGAAGATCGTTGACCAAATTACTCGAGTGGAAATCATCGAACCTGAGGAGAACATGCCCTCTGACAAGCCCGTGTCACTGGGTATGTTCCCTCCCGAAACTTTGTCGAATGAATTTCATCGACCATGCACCAGACTACTCAACCTGGGCAGTACACGCCCTGGGACACGCCCGTGTCCCAGGGCGTGTCACTCATCCTTAACCCAAATTGGGATTTGGGGTGTTACAAGCCTCCCCTCCTTCAAAAGAATTTCGTCCCGAATTTAGCCCAGTTATAACCATAATCATAACCATGGCATTCCTTAGCAACAGATCTGGGTTAGAGCTCAGTGGCCGCAGCTTGTCTCGCCCTACGACATCGCACAAAACAAGCAGAACAAACATACCATACATACAATGTACATCCAATGTTTTCTCTACAAGTTTTGAGCACTAAATTAGGGTTAGTGTTTAGAGGGATCTACCCTTTCCCAAATCCCATAATATTTTTAGCTGAGGGCTTTAGGTAACCTAGCATCCTCCCTACCAAATTGCAAGCTAAAGTGGGGACATTTGACCTCATTCCCTTCACAAGGCATAAAAGTCCTTCCTTAGGGTTTGACCTTAAGTCCTAAGGCAAATTCACTCCAATCTACCCCATTTTCCAGGAGTGGGTGATAGACATCATGACAAGTCAGTCGCCCCAATTTAATCCTCTATTGAGGTGAGATGGCCTCTCAAAACCTAAATTGCCCATTTGACCAAAATGCCCCTATTATGGCAAGGCTAGGGTTTGCTTGTTTTCAACTCAAACCATCTCCATATGAGATGAAAGTTTAAACAGAGCCTAATGCAGACCCCAAGGACCACTCACCAAAATTTGGGAGGGTTTGCAGGTCATTAGGCTACCTAATTAAATTACCCTATTATTATTAAATAAAAGATAAAACTATAGCTAAAGTATCTCCAAAAATTCTCATTTTTGAACAAACCCTAGGAATGGTTAAGGGTGACCCCCTGCCCAAAATTTAGCCTATTTGGACAAGGGATGAAGAGTGGGCACCCTTTTAATCTCAGGATAGCCCTAGGTATAGGTCCCACCAAAATGGGTGCCCTGGTCAAACCAGGCACCCAAATGGGTTCAAATCAATTTTGCTGAACACTAGACTCTCCAAGCTACAAATTTTATATTGACCACATTTTATGAAATAGCGCCTAAGTATTTTTAAAACTTAAAACCATAAAATACAAATGTGTGACATAATCAAATAATCAGAAATTTACATCCTATAGTTTCAAGTATAATATGGCACGAATCTTGGCGCGCCTTGGACGACATCCCATCATCTTCAAACTCCAGCCAACGGCCTGGATTCATCCCGCCAGGAGCTCCTTCCAAACACTGCCGACGGCAATCCGGCCACTTCCCCGGCCGGCCACCGCCACCACCCCCTCCGTTCAGGTGGTGGCTAGCGCAGGTGGTGGCACAGCCGCCGGAAAGGCCTATTCCGGGGATCCCGAGAGTTTGGTTTTCACGGAAAAATTATGAAAATGCGAGCTTCAACCAGGATAATTTGAGCCCGATTTTCATTCTAAAAGATCCCCACGATCTATCCACAGTGAGAGAGGAAGGGGAGGACCTTGCTTGCGGCCTGGAGATGCGTTGATCGCCGGGAAGCCATGGTGGTGGTGGCGCTGCTCGGGTTTCTGCAACTACATAGGGAAGTGGCTCTAAATCGTCGGGGTGAGAGTGGAAGCGACTCCTTAGAGCCCACTGAAGCTTTTAAAATCATCAGATGGGGATGGGGTGTGTCATGGCATCAATACCATTAATGGTCATGAATGGCTAGGCTCGTCCATGGTGATGGGCGGGGGGGGGGGGGGGGGGGGGTGAATCTGCCTTGGGGTGGCTAGGAAATGGCTGGAAACTTCTCCTCTCCTCCAGAGGAGTTGAATCCGGCCACCAAAGGTGGCCGTTGGCCTCCCCATGCATGAATGGTGTTCTCCTTCTCCTTTCTCTCTCCTCCATTAAAGGGAAGATGGAGTTTTCTCTCTCCTGGTCATCGAGGCCAAATTTTCCGTGTCTCCTCCAGCCTATTGGCAGCACACTAACTCATAATAATAAAAATGAGGTTAGCCCAAGTGGGGGAAATGGGTTCAGCTTGGGTTAGCCCATTTAGGCTAATTTGACCTAACATTAGAATAGAGTTGACCTTGGTCAACTTGACCATCTAGGTTGACCACAATGGGTCCTTAGTGACTCATTGGACTCCCTTAAGGTCTAGGAAGGGTTGTGTAGGGTTTTCTTGGCTCTTTGGAGGTCACCTACCCTTATGAAGGGTACTTTGACCAAATTAGGGCTATAGTTGACTTTGGTCAACCTAGACTCTTGGGTAGACCCCAATGGGTCCTTGGTGACCCATTGGCCTCACTTTAGGGTTAGGAGGGCATGGGTTGGGTCCACATGACTAGAGGAAAGTCAATTGACCCTAAGTAGGCTAGTTTGACCAATTTAGGGTTAGGGTTGACTTAGGTCAACTTAACCACTTTGATTGCTCACAGTGGGTCCTTAGTGACCCTATGGACTTCCCAAGGTGTTTGGGGTATGGTGGTAGGGTCCTGAGACCAATGTGTAGCCCTAAGGTCAGACCTTAGATTTAACTGTTGAGGCTGAGCTATAGGCAGACCAAGGTGATATTTACCTTGGCCCTTGTTCACTTGGTCCTTTGAGCTTTTGGTTCTTTTGTCATGACCTAGTCATGACAAAACAAAACACTAGGGGTCTAGTTGTTTGGGGGATGTTACATGGGTAATGATTTCTAAACCAACTCTTTGTGTGTTTCTTCTAAATTTTTGTGAGAGTTGGTGGAATTAAAATGCTAGTAATTTGTCCTGATTTATATTGAAATCGTGCTAATTAAAATCTAAATTTTAAGAATTAATTTTTCGAATATTTTTTCATATAAATTGGAGCGGGTAGATCTTCTGAATGCTTGTAGAAATTAGTTTTCTTAGCCATGATTTCTTTTGTGTTCAAGTGATTTGGTATACCCTTATATTAATTAATTTTCGGGATTGTGAAAGTGAGGGTTTGGTCTACAATACTCTAGAGGGGGGGGGGTGAATAGAGTATGTTTAAAATTTATTAGGTCCCAATACAAAAAGGTGTTGTTACAGCTTTTGTTGTAAACTGAAAATTTGCAGTAATTAAGAAAATGAAAACCAAAAAGTAATAATCCTAATCACATCCACACAGCAAGAACAAAAAGAAAAAGATAAGCAACCAGACGACACAAGAAATTTATAGTGGTTCCCCAAATCTGGGTAGTCCACTCTTCTACCACCCTTGGTAGGAATTCACTCAGGTTTTTGATCAGGTGCCTGACACCAATGAGTTTTGATCAGGTCCACAAAAACCATCTCAAGTCTTTTGGTAAGGAGACTTGCAACCAGGAATCACTTTTGAAGGAGATGACAACCATTTGTATAGGAGGGGGTGAGAGACTGATTTTGTCTTCTCTGTCAACAATTAGAGATAAGACTTACGTGGAATGATGTTAGCAAAAACTCCCCCTGAGATTTTGATTCTGTAAAGAGCTGGAGCTTTGCTGTAGGGTGATAGGTCTTCAATTAGAATTCTTGACAAGTAGTGATGCATGATCTTCTTGACTGATTTGATATTTGTTGTCCTTGAGGAAGTCCTGGAGAGAATGTTGAAGAAGAAGAATCTTGATATAGTATAGTTGTTCTTCTTCTGAATGAATGAATATCACTGCCTATCACTGTAAGCTTCAGTATTAGTTTTGTGTGAGGCTTTTCTGGTGCTTTTTGAATTCTTGCAGTCAGTCTGTATGTGTCTCTGTTTTTCTGACTGAGTATATTCTTGTGCTCTAATTCTTCCTTATTCTCTATCTTCTTTTCTTCTATATCTTTTCAAAAATTTGAATCCTCTGTAATAAATGCTGACGCCTTGAGAATAATCGACATTAAATCATTTCCTCATCTGTTCTGTAGAGAATCTGCAAGTAATATTCCTGAAGAAGACTGTAATTAATGCTTCCTCTAACACCTACATTCAAAGAATGTTTTAGCATTTAATCTCTCAGGAATTATTGCATTTGAGTGAGGATTGAATGCCTGAAATGGTTAAGTCTGGAGTCGTCAAACGAATAATAGAATTCGTCGAGCTGAGTTACTAGTTCGTTGAACTGAGATTTTGTATTCGTCAACCAGATAGCTTCTATTCGTCGAGCTAAGTTCCAAGTTCGTCGAGCGGATAACAGAACTTGCATGCTTCAGAACTTTGTCTTTTCTGTCTGTAGTTCGTCGAGCTGACAATTGCATTCGTCGACTGGAGTTCAACAACAATTCTAGACTTAGTCAAATTGTTTGTGTTGACTGATATTCTGTGTGTCGACATGAAAACTTCTGATGTCGACATAGGTGGGTGTCGACTGATTAATCTTGGTATCTACACAAGTCTTCTGGTGTTGACATAGTTGGTGTCGACACATTCCCTAAGTGTCGACACAAATCCTCTGTTTCCAAAATTCTTCGACCAAAGAACTCAGTTCGTCGACCTGAGGATTCGTCGGCCTGAGAAGTTGACTTCGTCGACCTGAGATCTTCTAACAGAAGGTTGTTGTGAACTCGAGGTCCAAATTCTTTGAGCTCAGAAACTTGTTCGTCGACCAAAGTCTGAAGTTGGCCTTAGAATAATCTGAAGTTACCCTGTCTTCAGTTTGTTGAAGTGTCCCAGTTTTCGTCGACCAGAGAATGAAGATCGTCGAGCTCAGCTCAGAGAAATAGCTCAAGATCGTTGAGCTGAGAATGCCTTTCGTCGACCTGAGTTCGACGAACATCGAACACATTTTACTTAGTCTTGAAATCTTCTAACTCTTTAGTCTCTGATGGTCTTGTTGATAGCTGGTCCATCTGAGGTTGACTCTAAGGACTTGGCCTAGACTCTAGGACACAAATTTGACCCTGGCTATACATGTTGGGTCACATCCTAAGTTTGTGAACCTAGCCCAAATCAACTAGGGATCCAACAATCTCCCCCTATTTGGGTGAGGTCACTAATAGACTCAAAACATAAACATAAAGATAAACAAAGCTAGAAAAAGATATATCTGGCAGAGAATTACAAACACATGCAGCAGATATATATGTACATAGGATTTGTTTAAACAAATAACATAGTTTGAAAGTAAATGCAGAAAGAAATTAAAACAAAGTAAAGATTACTTCTTCTGCTTCTTCTCCATGGACTTGTCTTCTTTTTTCTTCTCTCCTGACTTTGTAAAGATAATTTCTCTATTTGGATTTAAAGCATGTGCCTGTGTTATTGTCATGTCAGCTGCCCCAATAATCTTCAGAGATGTAGTTCTAGGGACAACTGCTTCAGGATGTAGCTTCATGTAATCATCAACATTAAACAGTTTGTTGGCTTTATCAAATCTTTTTAGTTTTTCCTTCCTGTATTTTGACATAGTTGTATATTCTGATATGTCTTTGCCTTCAGCTTTTGCTTTATTAATCAAGGATAGACCAATAAGTTCCTGGAATCTAGCCATTTTAGCAGTGTTAGCTGTTTCAAGATCCTCAAAAGGAATAGGAGGTGAATCTGGTCTTTCAGGACTCTTAGTTTTCTTTTCTACATAGAGAGTTGGCTGTTGCTGCTGATGCTGTTGATGTTGCTGTTGTTGATTTCCTGAAGAATGATGTCTTTGTTGACTGCTTCCAGAGGATCTCCCTTGATGTCTCTGATAAGTTTGCATAGGAGCAGATCTATGAGAGCTAGAGCTAGTGGCACAAGCTGCTGGAGGAGGTGGAGGAGGTGGATCTCTTCTGTATCTCTGAACTGGTGGAGGAGAATATTTCCTACTTCTTTTCCTCTACTTTTGCTGATTTTTAAATAGCCACATCCATGTTGGCATTCCTTTATACAGAGTGATATTCTGAAGGATATAGAATGGGGTGTCATTCTTTGAGCTTGGCTTAGCAGTCGGAGGAGGAGGGGCTTTCCTTTTCTTTGAAAACATTTTCTTCTTCTTCTTGGCAGTTTCTTCATCTGAATCTTCTTCATCATCATCTTCATCATCATTAGAATCTTGAGGATTATCATATAAAGCATCTAATGCTTTCAAGGCTTTATCATAAATAGCAGTCTTGTCTGTAGCAGGAGCAGAAGGTTCAAAAGCTGGAGTTTCAGCAGGAGGTGAAGAAGAGACTATACAAGAATCAGAAATAACTGGGACAGAGCTTTCAGCTGCTGCCTTATTTTCTTCTTCAATGTCAGCAAAGATCAACTTATCTAGATCTGTCATGGGGGAGTCATCCATCACAAAGATTGGTGCTGAGATAGCTTCTGGAGAGGATGGAATGACTGCAGAGGTTGGCGCAAAAATTGGAATCTCAAGACTATCACAGAGTTGCTTAGCAACAGCTTGACTGATAGGAGGAGTATAAGGCACAATAGCCAAATGTGGCTTAGTGAGTTTTGCTGGAAGAGGATGCATATATACATTATCAAAAGTTTTCAGCCATTCTTGTAAATTAACTGTGGGATTGAGGATAAAATCACCAATAGTTTCATCAATGTCCATATCAGTATCAATAAAATCAATTGAATCAATTAAATCTATATCTATACAATCTATATATGCTGCTGTGGGGACTGGAGTATCTGCTGGTGTTGGTGCTGAAGTATCTGAAGCTATAGCTGCTGCTTCATCATCAGGCATCTCCCCCTGCCTGGTTTCAGTGGGAACTAAGGACAGGCCCCTGACTATGGAGGGGGCAGCAGTAAGAGCAGATATTTGAGCAGATAAGGAGGTAATTGTCGTAGCAAGAGGTGTAATGGCCTCTGCTATAAGGGATTTAAGAATGGGAGTGATGTGATGGTGATGATAGAGGAGATGGTAGAGGGGTCCAATGAGAAAATTGGTGATGATGTGGCAATTGGTGTGGAAGAGGGAGCAACTATTGATGGAATGGATGGTGGAACATCAGGTATGTGAACGGTTGATGGTGATGAGGATGGAGGGGTGGCATCTTGCATCATGGTGTCAGTAGGTAGGATGTAAGATGGTATGGAAGACAAATGTGGGGGAAGTGGAGACTGTGGTGGTGTAGGAATGTAGGTGTCTTGAGGTGATTCAGGAGGTGTTGGTTGTGGATTTTCTTGAAGAGAGGTAGATGGAATGTCAGTGATGTCAAGTGGTGGAGATGGAGGTGGAGTAGGAACATGAGTATGCTATTGTGATTGGGGTGTTGAAGAAATAATGGGAGAGGAAGTGAGTTGTTTTGCTGGAAGGGGTGCTGGAAGAGATGGTGGAGAGGGATGAATCTCTTCAGCAGGTGTGAGAGTGGTTTTAACAGCCCTGGTGCCTTCAGAAGCTGGGGTGGAAGAGGTAGGATCCTTAGTGTGCTTGGTGATTGTCCTCTCCCACCTGCCAAATAAGGTACAGGTGAGCCTTTTACTGGCATTGATGAATATGGTCTTGGAGACCAGTGATTCAGCAGCCTTTTCCTTGAGAAAGATCCTTAGGATCTTTCCAAAATACACTTCTTTCTTGTTATTTTTCTTCTTTATCAGATCAAAGAGGATCTGAGCCCAGTCCACTTGCTTCTTATTTATTACTGCACACATGACCCAGAACTGATGTCTTGTGATGTAGTCATGGGCAGTATGCTTGCCAAGCAAGACCTTCCCAACAATGTCTGCCAGGAACTTGTATGCTGCAGATAAATGCCTCTTCAACAATTTATGTGGGTTGTCACCAGCATAACCCATCAGATTTAGCATCATATTACACTCTTCATAATCAATTTCTAATTCCTCTTCGTCATTTGTCAAACCAAATATCTCAGTTAAAATCGCGGGGGTTAAGGAGACAATGTTACCGGCGATTGATCCTATCATAGTATTGTCTTCAGAAGTGGATGAAGTATAGACCCATTATCTGATTTTTGTTCCTGCCAACTTTATCCTGGTGGTCATCAGATTCTTCAGATTCAATTCTTCCAAAAGTTCCAGAATATATAAAAAGATTGGATCTGAGTGCTGGAATGATTCGAAGTCGACATCAAAGTCAGTGTCAAACTTCATAGCGGCTAGAGCTCCTGCTGGAATCTCCATTGAGATCACCTGCAAGAAAGACAGAGAAAACGGCGATCAAGTGCAAGGGAACAAAAAGCGCGGGATGGAGGTCGAAGAAAACCTAGATATAAGGTTTTCCAGAATATGAATCGACAAACTCCGTTCCATGAAAATGAAATTAATTCTTCGAACTGAGGTCGACGAAATGAGTTAATAATAAATAATTCGTCGATATCATTTAGAAGACTTGAAGACAATTCGTCGAAGTCCGGTCGACAAATGTCTTCTGAAGCAAAATTCGTTGAGCTCCGGTCGACGAAAATTATTTCACACAGAGAATTCGGCGAACTCCGTTCGACGAATATCTCTCAAACTTTCCCCGGTTCGTCGAACTCCGTTCGACAAACTTTGGAAAATTCGTCGAATGCAGACAGAACATAAGCTAAGTCTTCTCCATTGATCATTCCCACCTAATTTTGAAAGAAAGCATGATTTTTCTCATCCATAAGTTTGGTGAATATATCAGCTTTTTGTAAATCAGTGTAGATATAGACAAGCTTAATCTTATTTTTGTATACACACTTCCTAATGAAATGATGTCTTATATCAATATGTTTTGTCCTACTTTGGTGAACTGGATTTTTTGCTATGGCTATAACACTAATATTATCACAGAATAGGGTTGAATTATTTAAGTTGAACCCATAATCTAGAAGTTAATTTTGTATCCACAGCATCTGTGAACAACAACTACCTGTTGCAATATATTCTGCTTCAGCAGTTGATGTTGACACTGATGTTTGCTTCTTACAAAACCAAGATACTAATCTCATACCCAGGAACTGACAAGTTCCTGAAGTACTTTTTATATCTACCCTGCATCCAGCAAAATCAGCATCAGAGTATCCAGTTAACTCAAATTCTGATTCAGCAGGATACCATTGGCATAGATCAGGATAACTCTTTATATATCTTAAAATCCTTTTTAAGAAAATTAGATGAGATTCTTTAGGGTTCACTTGGAACAGAGCACAAAGGCATGTAGTAAACATAATATCTAGCCTACTTGCTGTGAGGTATAATAGGGACCCAACAATGCCCCTATAAAGTTTCTGATCTACAGGTTTTCCTGGTATATCAGAGTCCACAACAGCATTTGTGGCCATGGGAGTTTTCTTTGCTGAGCCATCAGCCATCCCAAACTTCTTTAGAAGTTCTTTAGCATATTTTGCTTGTGAGATGAAGATGCCACCAGGAAGTTGTTTCACTTGGAGACCAAGGAAATATAAAAGCTCTCCCATGCTACTCATTTCAAATTTAGAATACATGAGGTCAGAAAACCTCTTGCATAATTTTGAATCTGTAGAGCCAAATATAATGCCATGTACATAGATTTGTACTAACAATATTTGGTCCTTATGATGTCTAGTGAAAAGCGTTTTATCTACAGTTCCTCTTGTAAATTTATGCTCTAATAAGAAACTTGCTAAGGTCTCATACCAGGCTCTTGGAGCTTGCTTTAGACCATAAAGAGCCTTATTTAATCTACAAAACATAAGAGGAATAAGTTGGAGAAACAAAACCTGGAGGTTGTTCTACATAGACCTCTTGTTGTGGCACTCCATCTAAGAAGGCACTTTCACATCCATTTGAAAGACTTTGAACTTTTTGAATGTTGCATAGGCAAGAAAAATCCTTATAGCTTCCAACCTTGCAACTGGTGCAAAGGTCTGATCATAGTCACTTCCTTCCTCTTGCCTATATCCTTGAGCAACAAGCTTAGCCTTATTCCTCACAATGACTCCTTGGGCATCAAGCTTATTCCTGAAAACCCATTTGGTTCCAATAACTGGATATTTTTTGTGTCTTGGAACCAAATCCCAAACTCTACATCTCTTAAATTGATTTAGTTCCTCTTGCATTGCAAGGATCCAGTGGGGATCTTGCTCAGCATCATGAATGGTTAGAGGTTCAACCTGAGATAGAAAATAGGCATGCATCAAGTCTTGGTTTAGTTGATGTCTTGTCTGTACACCTGATGAAATGTCTCCAATTACTTGAGATCTGGGGTGATCCCTAAGTGTGACAAAATCAGTGGGTGGAGTTGGTTATGCAACAGTATTTTGAATAAATTCCTCTTGTGGAATTATATTTGCTGTTGGTTGAGGCTCATGTTCTTCAGCTTCATCTTCTTCACTATCTTCAATGACCTGTGGAGAGGGATGAGTGGGAACCTCTTGGGTGAGGTTTAGTCCATCCAATGTCTCACACAAGTGGGGTGCCTGCAAGTTGCTAATGGTAGAAACTTCTTTCTCCTTGCAGTACATGTTAGTCTCATCAAATGACACATGAATAGACTCTTCAACTTTTAAGGTTGATTTATTAAATACCCTATAAACCTTGCTTACTTGGGAGTATTCTAGAAAAACTCCCACTTCAGCCATAGCTTCAAACTTTCTAATGTATTTCTTGTTGTTTTGTGTATATAGCATGTACAACTAAATACTTTAAAATAGTTAATTTTATGTTTCCTCCCTTTGAATAATTAATAGGGAGTCCTATTCTTTAGTTTGTGAATTAAACTTCTATTCAAGACATAGTTTGCAGTGCTTACAGCCTCTGCCCAAAAGGTTAGTGGCATGTATGCATCAGCAAGTAATGTACTTGCTGTTGAATTTTGTGAAGTGGAAGTGGGTGACAGGACAGGTCGCGTGGCCTGTGGCGGACAGCCTTGGCGGACTGGGCGGACTGGGCGGACTGAGGTTTGCGGCCTGGTGAAAAGTCTGGTGGAAGCCGGCTGTGTTCTGAGCGGGTTGTTGCATGGTGTCCGCAGTTTGGTGCGGCCTGGTATCTGCGGATAGAGAGGCTTGCGGACTGGTGCTTTGCTCAGTGGTCGCGGGTGCAAGCTTGTGCTGAAAGGTGGGTTGGCTCTTGTCCGCGGGAAGCTTGCGGACTGATGTGTCCGCGGTATTGGCTGTTGCGGACTAAGCTTAGAGCTTGGCTGAGGCCTTGTCGAGCTCTGGTGGCACAGCAGGGAGTTGCTGTGGAGATCGTTGTGGCGGCCTGGGTTTGGAGTCCGGGATTGATCGCTGTGATAGGGCAGGAGTGCGAGGAGCTCGCAGACTGTGGCGGTCTGCGCTGTGGTGTTTTGGCGGACTGAAGTTTTGTGTCCGCCAAGCTCGCATTAGCTCCTTATGGTTTTGGGCTTGGTCACACTTGGTGCCGAGTTCAGTGTATCCGCCGTATCCGCCGAGTCCGCTGTGACCGGGCGGTCTATCTTTAGCTGCCTTTGTTCGTGGACGTGGCGGATTGAGGTGTGTGTCTTGCGGACTGCCTCAGGTTGGTGCGGACAGCCATTGAAGGGGGTTTGCTGTCCTGAAGCGGTTGGAGCTTTGCGGGCTGATGCCTTGTCCGCTTAGCTTAGGCGGACTGGAGAGGGTTCGTCAATGGTTTCCTTGCTCCTGGCGGTTTTCCTTGGTGACCGGCTAAGTCCTCGCGGACTCAGCGGACGGTGGTTTGTATTCGCGCGGGCTGGGGCGGAGTCGCTATCTCTTGGGCGGTGACCACACTCCTCACCCGGCCTATAAATAGGACCCCCCTGGCACATCTACAGTAACTTGAGTGAACAGTAAGTTGGGGTGTGCGAAGTGCTGCGGTCTGTGTTTGCCAGTCCGCACGGATTGTTTCAGGCTGACGGTTTGCTGTGTGCAGGTCGCGCGGATAACTTCAAGGAGCCAGGAGTGTGGCTGTGACTTCGGTCAAGTGCTTGGAAGTGTGCGGTCTCTGCGGACTCAGCAGGAGGTTGCTCTGCGGCTTGTCAGTTCTGTTTCATCTTTGCCAGCTTCAATAACCTGTCCGCCGGCTTCAGGCGGGCAGGGGTGTTCCTCAGTTCGGGTTCAGCAGAAGGCGAATAACGGTGTGTCTGCGCGGCCTCGCGGCTTCGGCGGACTCCGTGGTATTCGGTGGATTGCAGTATAGTTCGGGCGGCTTCGGCGACCTCGGCGACCTCGCGGTCTCGGCGGACTCGGGTTCTGTCCGCCCGGCTTGTTTTTTGGTGCTTCTGTTTTTTCAGCTGTTATACTAGCGAAATCATATCTCGCTATGTATGCCTCGCATTGTAAAGAAGTGAATGAATAATAGACCTGCTTGTGCTTCCATTGTTTGTTGTGATTTACCTTTGTACCTCTAGTCCTTGGTTTCCGCTGGTTCAACGTGCGAACTGGGTAGTTCCGAAGATATTAATTTGGCGTTTAGGCTATCTTGCTGACCACGTTGAGAAAATTTAACATGGTATCAGAGGGAGGTTGCTGAGGTTCAGTTGCGTGAGCGGAAGTCAGCCAGTGTTGTTACTCTGTGATTGAGTGGTGATCAACCTGTGTTGTTGCTCGGAGCTGCTGAAAGGTTGCCAACAGGTGTTGCAATGGAAGGGAGCTTAGCAAGAGGTCTAGGCATTGAACTCTTAACGCCGACTAACTTCAAGAAGTGGAAGTCGTGCATGAAGAGTTATCTTCTTGGCGAGGAGCTGTGGGATGTCGTTGGTGAAGACGACAGGCAGGAAGTCACTGCTGCTTTCGGTACTGCTGAGCAGGTGAGGCTCTGGAGAAGAACAAATGCTAAGGCGGAGTTCGTTCTAAAGAGAGCTGTGTCTCCGGAACTGTTTGATCACATCATTGGATGTGAGTCGGCTGCTGATATTTGGACAACCATTGATGAGTTGTTCAATAGGAAGAATGTGGCGCGGCTTCAGTTCCTGGAGAATGAGTTGGCCAGGGCAACTCAGGGAGACCTTTCCATTTCCAAGTACTTATTAAAGATGAAGAGCTTGTGTGCCTAGCTGTCGGCACTGGATCCTGATGAGCCTATCTCTGAGGCAAAGACGAAAAGGCACATTATCCGCGGCTTGCGGAAGGAGTATATGGCCTTTGTCACATCTGTTCAAGGGTGGGCTACTCAGCCGTCGTTGCTGGAGTTGGAGAATCTGCTTGCCTCGCAGGAGAGCTTAGCAAGGCAGATGGCTGGAGTGAACCTGAATCAGGAAGGCAGCGAAGCTCTCTTCTCAGGAAAGAAGAAAGGATGGGAAGGGAAGAAGAAGAAGGTGCAGGCCGCTGTTGAGAAGGAGACTTCAACTTCATATCCGCCGGAGAGGAGCAATGCTCCTAAGGACTGGAAGAAGAATCTGAAGTGCTACCGGTGTCATCAGCGTGGGCACTTCAAGCGGGACTGCAAGGTCAAACTGCAGCCTGGGCATGCTGCAGGAAAGGAGGAAGCTTGTTCGAGAAGTGAAGAAGCAGAATGGGGCGGAGCTTTCTTGACTGGCACTTGTGTCCGGGCCTTGTCTGCTGAGGACTTCAACGGAGAGTGGATCGTGGACTCCGGGTGTGGTCATCACCTCACCGGAGACAAATCGAAGTTCACCTCCATGCAGGCTTACTCAGGTAATGAAGCTATTATCACTGCTGATAATACTGTTTATGCAGTAGAGAAAGAGGGGGTCGTGTCATTGGGTAGTGATCAGGGGCCACTTACGTTAAGGAGTGTGTATCACGTACCGGGCATGAAGAAGAACCTCTTCTCGGTGACCAATGAGGTGGACGCTGGGTATCACGTTCTGTTTGGGCCAACAGACGTGAGGTTCCTTCGCAACGTATCAGCAGTGAAGGCTGATGTTGCTCATGTTGGGAGAAGGGTGAAGAGCTTGTATGTTCTTTCCACCAGTGCTTATGTTGATAGAATGAGGGCCAATAATAGTGCGGCTATCTAGCATGAGAGGCTGGGGCATGTTGGCATGGACAAGATAAAGGCAATGGCGAGTAGAAGTCTGGTGAGGGGGTTGCCGAAGTTGTCCTCCTTTGGTGATGGGCATGTTTGTGCGGGCTGTCAATACGGTAAGGCACATCGCCTTCCGTTTGATAAATCACAAACAAGGAGCAAGAAACCATTGGAGTGTATTCATGGCGACCTGATGGGACCGACGGTTACTGCCAGCCTTGGTGGAAGCAGATACATGCTTGTCTTGGTTGATGACTACTCAAGGTATACTTGGGTGTACTTCTTAAAGGAGAAGTCGGAAGCCTTCCGTTTGTTTGTGGAGTTCAAGGAGTTGGTAGAAGGCCGGCTTGGCTTGCGGGTTAAGAAGTTTAGAACTGATAACGGGGGGGAGTTTGTCTCTTCCGAGTTTTCTAACTTCTACAGGAAGCACGGGATCCAACGGGAGCTTACTTGTGCTCACACTCCACAACAAAATGGGGTAGCGGAGCGGAAGATCCGTCATTTGACGGAAACCTGCAAATGCTGGCTGCATGCGAAAGATATCCCAAGGTCCTTTTGGGCTGAGGGAATGTCTTGTGCTGCTTATGTTATCAACCGGATGCCACTCAGCCCTATCAACATGAAGACTCCTATTGAGCTGTTGCTGAAGGAGAAGCCAAGTGTTAAACACCTTAGGGTGTTCGGTTCAACTTGCTACGTGCATGTCCCGGATGCTTCACGGACAAAGCTGGATGCGAAGGCAAGGAAACTTATCTTTGTTGGCTATGATGAGTGGAAGAAGGGATGGAAGTGCATGGAACCTGTGACGAAGAAGTTCGTGGTGTCAAGAGACGTTGTCTTCGACGAGCTGACGTCATATGGAGGTGGCTCGGTGGAGCTAACCGGAAGTAGCAAGGATGATGAAGCACCGGTGGAGGCTGCTGAAGGCTTGGAAGAGGAGCTTGTTGTTTCACCAGCAGCTCCTGTTGCTTCGAACTCCGAGGCTGAGCCTTCTGGCTCAGGAAGCAGGGGGAGCACTGCTCAATGCTTGCCCCAGGTAGGAGTGGAGCCTGAAGAAGCAACGGAAGCCGTGAGCAAGGAGCCGTGTCTTCGGAGATCGAAGAGGGTGGTTAAGCCACCGGCTCGGTACTGTGATGGGAATGCAGTGAGCTTTGTCTCCTGCTTCTTTGCAGGTCCTCTAGATGAGCGAGAGCCTGCAAACTTCAATGAGGCCACTAGAGTGAAGGAGTGGGATGATGCCATGAAGGAAGAGATTGATGCTCTGAAGAAGAATGAAACCTGGGACCTTGTGCCCAAGGTTGATGGCGTTACTCCGGTTACTTGCAAGTGGGTGTATAAGTTGAAGAAGAAGGCTGATGGGAGCATTGATCGGTTCAAGGCTCGCCTGGTCGCTAGAGGATTCTCACAGCAGTATGGAGAAGACTATGAGGAGACATTCAGTCCAGTTGCGAAGATGACTTCTGTAAGAGTGGTGATCGCCTTGGCTGCTAGCAAGGGATGGAGGTTGTGGCAACTCGATGTGAAGAATTTCTTTCTTTACGGAGAGATTGACAAGGACATCTTCATGGATCAGCCGCTTGGTTTTGTCTCTGAGAAGCATCCGGACTATGTCTGCAAACTCAGGAAGGCTCTCTATGGGTTGAAGCAAGCTCCTCGAGTGTGGTATGGGAAGATTGTAGAGTACTTGCAATTCTGTGGATACCTGGCTTCCAACTCGGATTCAAGCTTGTTCGTCAAGAAGAAGGGAGAGCTAAGAGTCTTGGTCCTGCTGTATGTGGATGACATGATCATCACAGGGAACTCGGAGGAGGAAGTAGCAAGGCTCAGGGCATAGCTTGCTATACGCTTCGAGATGAAAGACTTGGGAGAGTTGCATCACTTTCTTGGTCTGGAAGTGGAGAGGAAGGAGTGCGGGGTTCTCATTAGCCAGAAAGGGTATGCTGATCGCATTGTGAAGCGGTTTGGCATGGGCGAAGGGAAGAAGTGCTCTACTCCACTGGAATCTGGGCTGAAGCTTCGACGGGATGAGGGAAGGGTTCTTCATGATCCCTTGGTGTTCAGGGCTCTTGTTGGGAGCTTGATTTACCTGACGATTACAAGGCCGGAT
This sequence comes from Platanthera guangdongensis, assembly GCA_039583875.1. Lineage (NCBI taxonomy): Eukaryota > Viridiplantae > Streptophyta > Magnoliopsida > Asparagales > Orchidaceae > Platanthera > Platanthera guangdongensis. The sequence continues at coordinate 87,603,446 of CM077147.1, read as the reverse complement.
ATCGCTTATGTTGTTGGCCGAGTAAGTCGGTATATGGCTGAACCAAGGCAATCTCATCTAGTGGCGGCGAAGAGAATTCCGAAGTATGTCAAGGCTTCTTCTGACATGGGACTCCTCTATAGAAGGGACGCGGAGGTTGCGTTGCTCGGGTACACGGATGCTGACTATGGCGGTGATTCGGATGATCGAAGGTCTACTTCAGGTTATGTGTTCACTTGCGGATCAGCTAGCATCTCGTGGTGTAGCAAGAAGCAGGACTCACTGTCGGTTTCAACCACGGAGGCGGAGTATAAGGCTTCGGCCTTGGCTGCTCGGGAAGCCGTTTGGTTGAGGAGGCTTATAGAGGATGTTCATGAAGAAGTGCAAGGGCCTACTTTACTACGGGGTGACAATGAGAGTGCTCTCAAACTGGTTAACAATCCAGTGTGCCACGCCAGGACCAAGCATATAGAGATTGATCACCACTTCATCAGGGAGAAGGTGTTGGAGGGGTCTCTGCTGGTCGGGCATGTTCGGAGTGAGGATAATCTTGCTGACATCTTCACGAAGCCACTGTCGAAGGGGCCCTTTGAACGTTTGCGCAGCTTGCTGGGCTTGGTCACCACTTCTCACTTCAAGGGGGAGTGTTGAATTTTGTGAAGTGGAAGTGGGTGACAGGACAGGTCGCGCGGCCTGTGGCGGACAGCCTTGGCGGACTGGGCGGACTGGGCGGACTGAGGTTTGTGGCCTGGTGAAAAGTCTGGTGGAAGCCGGCTGTGTTCTGAGTGGGTTGTTGCATGGTGTCCGCGGTTTGGTGCGGCCTGGTATCTACGGATAGAGAGGCTTGCGGACTGGTGCTTTGCTCAGTGGTCGCGGGTACAAGCTTGTGCTGAAAGGCGGGTTGGCTCTTGTCCGCGGGAAGCTTGCGGACTGATGTGTCCGCGGTATTGGCTGTTGCGGACTAAGCTTAGAGCTTGGCTGAGGCCTTGTCGAGCTCTGGTGGCACAGCAGGGAGTTGCTGTGGAGATCGTTGTGGCGGCCTGGGTTTGGAGTCCGGGATTGATCGCTGTGATAGGGCAGGAGTGCGAGGAGCTCGCAGACTGTGGCGGTCTGCGCTGTGGTGTTTTGGCGGACTGAAGTTTTGTGTCCGCCAAGTTCGCATTAGCCCCTTATGGTTTTGGGCTTGGTCACACTTGGTGCCGAGTTCAGTGTATCCGCCGTATCCGCCGAGTCCGCTGTGACCGAGCGGTCTATCTTTAGCTGCCTTTGGTCGTGGACGTGGCGGATTGAGGTGTGTGTCTTGCGGACTGCCTCGGGTTGGTGCGGACAGCCATTGAAGGGGGTTTGCTGTCCTGAAGCGGTTGGAGCTTTGCGGGCTGATGCCTTGTCCGCTTAGCTTAGGCGGACTGGAGAGGGTTCGTCAATGGTTGCCTTGCTCCTGGCGGTTTTCCTTGGTGACCGGCTAAGTCCTCGCGGACTCAGCGGACGGTGGTTTGTATTCGCGCGGGCTGGGGCGGAGTCGCTATCTCTTGGGCGGTGACCACACTCCTCACCCGGCCTATAAATAGGACCCCCCTGGCACATCTACAGTAACTTGAGTGAACAGTAAGTTGGGGTGTGCGAAGTGCTGCGGTCTGTGTTTGCCAGTCCGCACGGATTGTTTCAGGCTGACGGTTTGCTGTGTGCAGGTCGCGCGGATAACTTCAAGGAGCCAGGAGTGTGGCTGTGACTTCGGTCAAGTGCTTGGAAGTGTGCGGTCTCTGCGGACTCAGCAGGAGGTCGCTCTGCGGCTTGTCAGTTCTGTTTCATCTTTGCCAGCTTCAATAACCTGTCCGCCGGCTTCAGGCGGGTAGGGGTGTTCCTCAGTTCGGGTTCAGCAGAAGGCGAATAACGGTGTGTCCGCGCGGCCTCGCGGCTTCGGCGGACTCCGTGGTATTCGGCGGATTGCAGTATAGTTCGGGCGGCTTCGGCGACCTCGGCGACCTCGCGGTCTCGGCGGACTCGGGTTCTGTCCGCCCGGCTTGTTTTTTGGTGCTTCTGTTTTTTCAGCTGTTATACTAGCGAAATCATGTCTCGCTATGTATGCCTCGCATTGTAAAGAAGTGAATGAATAATATACCTGCTTGTGCTTCCATTGTTTGTTGTGATTTACCTTTGTACCTCTAGTCCTTGGTTTCCGCTGGTTCAAAGTGCGAACTGGGTAGTTCCGAAGATATTAATTTGGCATTTGGGCTATCTTGCTGACCACGTTGAGAAAATTTAACATAGCTTCAATGAGTGTTCTATTTTTTCTTTAAGCTACTCCATTTTGTTGGGGAGTTCTAGGAGCTGAGAATCAATGCCTGATACATTCCTTCTCACAGAACTCATGCATAAGAAGAGACTCAAACTCAATGCCATGATCACTTCTGATCAATGCAACATGAGTAGAGAACTCAATCTGTATGTTCTTGAGAAAATCTGTAAGAACCTTGAATGTATCTGACTTTGTTCTTAGAAAGAATACCCAACTAAGCCTGGAGAAGTCATCCACTATAACTAAAGTGTAAGATTTCCCTCCTAGGCTTTGTACTGTAATGGGTCTAAAAAGATCCAAGTGTAGCAAGTACAAGATCTTAGGTGAATCACTCTTATTAATTGATTTGAAATTAGTTTTAGTTTGCTTAGATAACCTAGCAATATTTTTCAGATTTACATGTCCTAGTCTTTTGTGTCATAAGTCATTCTGATTACTAGTTAAATTCAGTAAGCAGATATCAATTGTGGTAGAAGAAAACTTTACTAAGTAAATGTTTCCTTGTCTACTTCCAGTTAAAACAGTTTGGTTATTTTTATCATTGATAGAGCAAGTAGAAGGGCTAAAGTATACCTGATAACCATCATCATATAATTGACTTATGGAGATAAGGTTATGCTTCAGTACACTTACATATGTCACTTTTCTGAATGTGACAGCTCCTATTTTTACTTCTCCAACTCCTTCTGACTGACCACATTTTGAGTCACCAAAGCTAACCTTTGGCCCAAATTTGGACTTGTAGTTGAATAGGATGTCCTTGCTATCAGTCATATGCTTGGAGCAGCGACTGTCTAGGTACCAAGTTTCATTTACCCCTTGACACTTTTTCACCTGCAATATAAACAGTTAGTGATTTTTGATCCAGGTTAACTTGGGCCCTTTGTATGGCTGATAGGAGAAACTCGAAAGAACAGAAAATTTTGGCTGGGAGTTATATCCTAGGGGGTGGTATCTCCTAGGTAGAATGGTCCAGTCAGCTAGGGGATTAAATAGTTTCCTAGAAGTATTTAAGTTTCTGTTAAAGTTAAAGTTTTGGTTAAGTATTCCTGGGTTCGACGAATTCATGTAAGTTCGTCGACCAGATTTCGACGAATTGGGTTGAGATCAACGATCTCTGCCCAGAGAATAAACATCTTCATTCTCTGCACCCCACATTCGTCAATCTCACCTCGACGAACCATACAAAGTTTGTCGATCGCAATTAGACGAATAATTATAACTATAGTTGGCGTTCAGAGTTCGTCGAGCTGAGTTACTAGTTCGTCGAACTGAGATTTTGTATTCGTCGACCAGACAGTTTCTGTTCGTCGAGCTGAGTTCCAAGTTCGTCGAGCGGATAACAGAACTTGCATGCTTCAGAACCTTGCCTTTTCTGTCTGTAGTTCATCGAGCTGACAATTGCATTCATCGACTAGAGTTCAGCAACAATTCTGGACTTAGTCAAATAGTTTGTGTTGACTGATATTCTGTGTGTCGACATGAAAACTTCTGGTGTCGACACAGGTGGGTGTCGACTGATTAATCTTGGTGTCGACACAAGCCTTCTGGTGTTGACATAGTTGCTGTCGAAACATGCCCTAAGTGTCGACACAAATCTTCTGGTTCCAGAATTCGTCGACCAAAGAACACAGTTCGTCGACCTGAGGATACGTCAGCCTGAGAAGTTGAATTCGTCGACCTGAGATCTTCTAACAGAAGGTTGTTGTGAACTCGAGGTCCAAATTCGTCGAGCTAAGAATCTTGTTCGTCGACCAAAGTTTGAAGTTGCACTTAGAATAATCTGAAGTTACCCTGTCTTCAGTTTGTTGAAGTGTCCCAGTTTTCGTCGACCAGAGAATGAAGATCGTCGAGCTCAGCTCAGAGAAATAGCTCAAGATCGTCGAGCTGAGGACGCATTTCATCGACCTGAGTTCGACGAACATCGAACTCATTTTACTTAGTCTTGAAATCTTCTAAGTCTTTAGTCTCTGATGGCCTTGTTGACCCTGGCTAAACATGTTGGGTCACATCCTAAGGTAGAGAAACTAGCCCAAATCAAATAGGGATCAAACAGATTGGTTTGGACTTTATTTTGAATTCATTAATTTTTCTAGAACCTCTCGTATTGGTTTTGTGACTTGCTAGTGAATATTTTTAATTTGAATTGCTAATTCTCTGGATCGGGTATGTCCTATTCGCTTGAGCGGACATTGGCCTTTATCCCTTGTTCAATCTATATAAGGGGTAGTGTCCCTTTGTGTTGTTGATGTTGAGAATTATCACATTAATTGCTGGAGTAATCGATATTGGTAATTAGAGAAACCGAACGCTAGATATTTATTTTAATTGTCAAACCTAAGAGCGCGTAATTTTATCTGTCGAATCCATGGGCCTGCATCAACAGGATTACCCAAACGGTCATAATCTTCATTAATGACATCCACGTGGACAAATCACGTGTTACTGATGTTTGAGATACACGTCTGTTTGGACTTAGCAATTTTTAGAAGATTAGAACAGGTGTTCTTGAGAAGAAGTATAGTACTCGAGAACAAATGAATTCTGTTACTCGAGAATAATAAGGAAGTTCTCGAGAAGAAGACTTAGAGCAAAATAATGTGGAGGAATAAATAACATTCTCGGATAAGAAGAAAAGTACTCGAGAAAATTATTTATAGTTCTCGAGAAGAAATATTTTGGTACTCGAGAACAAAAGGCTGTCTCGAGAAAAATACTTAGAAAAAATATGTGGAGGTGGAAATCTGCAGTCTCGAGAATGATAGAAGTACTAGAGAAAAATGACGTATTGTTCTCGAGAAGAAACATTCTTTACTCGAGAACAAATAATCATCTCGAGAACAAATAGCTAGCTCTCGATAACAATACTCTGGTTCTCGACAAATACCTTCTGCATTCTGATAACAAAAGATAGTCTTCTCGAGAATAATTTCATTCGTCTCGAGAAAAAGACTTAGAAAAATTTATGTCTGGAAAAGAAACATTCCGAGAAGAAATTTCATATATTACTCGAGAACAAAAGCCCTTCTCGAGAACAGCAAGAAGCTTTATCGAGAACAACTTCTGTTACTCGAAATGAAGACAAGTCTTACTCGAGAATAATCATAAGTCCTTCTCGAGTACAAATATAGTACTCGAGAAAAAGACTTAGACTTTTTCTAAAAAATATAAAATCTTGATTCTTCATAAAAATCAGCATCCATCTTTTCTCTTGCCCTTAGTACTTGAAAAGAAAGTGTGTCCCAAAAGAGAGGCTGTTGGAACACCCTATTACTGATTTGGGTCAGGATCACTATGTCTCTTAGGAAACCTATTTTGACCTCATTGTATAGATCTAAAGGTAAATTAGAATTGAGCCTAAGGGTTAGTAGTTAGGTTTGGAAGCTGCCCTCAAGACCAGGTTTTTCAGTTTGGAGACTAAGTCATTTCGTCGAGCTCAGTACGACGAATCGTCGAACTCCAATCAACGATCGTTGAGCTCACTTCGACGAGTCGTCGAACTCCATTCGACGATCTCTGAGCTCAACTTCAATAAGTCGTCGAACTCCATTCGACGATCTTCGAGCTCAGTTCGACGATCTTGACTCTAGTTTGATTCTCTATCTCTGAGCTCAGTTCGACGATAGTTGAGCTCAGATCGACGATCTCTGTTTCTGTCTAAGTCCAAATCTCTGAGCTCAGTTCGACGATAGTGGAGCTCAGTTCGACGTTTTTCTGAAGAGTTCAACGATTTTCAAGATTCAAATTCAGACAGTTGAGGAATTATTGTCAGCATTTAATTCAGAGATCTTGTAGCCGTTTTCATTTTTTCTGGAGCAAGTTTCAAGGCATTTTCAAGGAATGTTTTATTGGACTTTCCTCCATAAGACAATTGCAATTAAGGAAGCCATTTAATGATAGGCCAACGGCTATCTTGGACAAAGGATCATTTCTATTCAGAGAAAAAGGAATTAAAGACAAGTTTTTTTTATTCCTGACACAAGAAGAAGAACAAGAATTTAGAAAAACTCTCTGAAACAACAATTTCTGCAACAACTCTAAAAACAACAATTATACAGAGAAAGAGAGAGTTCCAAACATTCTCAGTCTCAGGATTCATACAAGAACACCAACACCAAAAGAAGATCAACAAACTGAAATCTTCAGATCTCTTTTGATTCAAGTGTTCAAGGCCATCATCATTCAAGACTCCAGACACCTCACATTTCAGTTGTGGCTAAAATCATCATTTGCTGGAGATCAATTTTCTGAAGTCCTATCACCCTACTGCAAAGCTTCACTTCCTAAACAACTACAGATCTCAGGGGGAGCTTTGACAACATCATTGAATCCACATAGTCTTCTCACTGTGATTGAGAAAAGAAGACTTTCATCACTCTCTCATCCCCACCTCTGTAAAGGGTTTTTCAAACTCCCTTCAAAAGTTTGTGTGTGGTTTTTGAGCACCTTATCAAAAGCTCATTGGTGGCAAGACACCTGATCAAAAAATCTGGTTTGGTTTTTGAGCACCTTATCAAAAGCTCATTTGTGCCCAGGACACCTGATCAACTCATCCTACAGTGGATTCCTACCTACGGTGGTAGAAGAGTGGATGTACCCAGATTGATTGGGGAACCACTATAGCTCCGTGTGTCTTCTGGTTGCTATTTTTTCTTTTTGTTTCTGGCTGTGGTTTGGACTAGGTTGCTCTGTGATTAGATAGTTGCTGTGTTTAGATTTACCTTTTATTATTTGCTTCCCTGTTCAAATTAGAATACAACAACTGTTGTAAAAGTTTTTAGCAAGCACCATACTCTATTCACCCCCCCCCCCCTCTAGAGTATATCAGATCTAACTCACACTTTCAATTGGTATCAGAGGGAGGTTGGTTAAAAATACCACATCTCAGTGGTTGCACAGGCTAACACCTTAACCCAAAGATCCCTAGTTAGATCTGCTTGTTTTGATTTTGTTATTAGAATATTTCTTCACAAAACATGGCCCAAAACAAATATTATGCTAGCACCATACCTCCAGTGTGCAATCTATCCAAGTTTGCACTTTGGAAGGCAAGGATTAGACTCTACATGAATTCTATTGATGAGGACATTTTTAATTCTGTTTTGACTGTGTGTCCAAGACCTCCAGAGAACACAAGTACAAGTGCTGTTCCACCTCCCTCAAGAACAGATGCTGACATCAAGAAATGGAAAGTTGCAGATGCAAAGGCTATGAACATTCTAGCCCAGACTATGTCTGATGAAATTTTCCAAAAGGTAGTTGAATGCAACTCAGCAAAGGAAATCTGGGATAAGCTAACTGAAATAGTCTCAGGATCAGCTGATGAAAGAAAGGACAGAAGATCCCACCTCATATCCCAATATAAGAATTTCAAGAAAGGAGAAGCTGAGTCAGTAGCTGAAATGTATAACAGATTCAGTCTGATAGTCAATGAGCTGAAAACTTTGGATAAAGAGATCTCATTGACTGAGCTAAATGACAAAATCCTAATGTGCTTCCCAAGCACTTGGGACTAAAGGATCTGGCCAATCAAGGATGCTAGAAGTCTCAATGAGATCACCACAGAAGCTCTCTTGAGCAAGCTCAAGTCTTATAAGCTGCTCATCAAAAATGGAGAAGAAGAGCAGAAGGCTACCTCACCAGCCACATGAAAGGAAAAGACAATAGCTTTCAAAGCCACTGAAGATCAGCCTGAAGACAAGGTCACAGGCAATGATGAGCTGCTTAGTCTACTGGCCAAAAGATTTTATAAGATGGCCAGAAAGGACTTCAGGAAGAGATCATACAAAGAGCATGACAAGCCAAGTTATGATAAATCAAATAATAAAGAAATTATTTGCTTTGGTTGCAGGAAACCAAGCCACATTATGCCTGACTGTCCAGATAACAAAAACAAGGACAGAAAGGACAAGAAAGAAAGAGGAAAGGACAAGGACTTCAAGAAGAATAACAATGGAAAACCCTCCTCAAGTAAGAACAAACACACAAGGAAGGGATTTGTTGCTGAATCTTGGAGTGAGACAGAAGAAGAATCAGAAACTTCTTCCAGCTCAAGTGATGATGAGGATGATGCTGAAGAGAAGGAATTCTGCATGATGGCTATCAATGCCTCACAATACAATTCCGATGCAGAAGATTCAGAGTCAGACTCAGAGACTCAACTTGAAGAGGACCATGTAATAGACTCTTTTGATTTCAATTCTAAGGACTTTAAGTATGAATTTAAAGCACTATGTTTAGACCTATTAAAATCTGAGAAGGAAATTATCTCACTCAGAAATCAATTGTCTGAACATAGTACCTTAAAATCAGAAAACCTCAAACTCTCTGAGGAGTTGGAGTGCTGTAGGGAGCAGATAGCTTCACTGAAAAGTGAGCTGTCAGAGGCCAAAAAGCTTGAATAATCCCTCAATGGGAGAAGCCTCAAGCTAATGGATATCACAAGCACAGTGAACTCTAGATTCAATAGTACACTGGGCTTGGGTGCTTCATCCAGCCAACCTATAGTTCTAACAACCCCAATTAAGTTTATTTCTGATAAAGGGAAGGGAGTTGTAGAGGTAGCTAGGAAAAATTCTGACTTACCCAAGAAAACAAGTGTTTAACAGAAATCGTCGAACGGAGCTAGACGATCGTCGAATGCAGATCGACGATCTCAGGCAAAATCGTCGAACTCAGGTCGATGATCTCTAATTCCTGAACTCTACCACAGTCGACCGTCGAACGGAGCTTGACGATCTGACCCAAGATCATCGAACGCAGCTCAACGATCGTCGAGCAGAGATCAGAGATTTGAAAACTTCTTCAAGGGTAAATCAAATTCCAATCCTAGGGGTCCTTCATCCAGATTTAACCCTTATACTGAATGGATAATACCTCCAAGGAGATATCATCCTGAAGGTTATAAGAGTCAACCAGAGATGTCATTTATTTCTGAATTTAAAGGTTATCAACCTAGGCCCAAGGTAAACTGTGTCAAAAACATGTAAATTATTTTATATCCAGGTGAAAACCTATCCAATATCAAACCAGCAATGGTATCTGGATAGTGGGTGCTCAAAGCACATGACAGGAAACAAGGACAACCTCACATCCTTTAAATCCAGGCTTGGACCCAAGGTCATATTTGGTGATTCAAACTTTAGATTAACAAAAGGATATAGAGCAGTCCAAATTGGGACAGTCACATTCAAGAAAGTAGCCTATGTGGAAGGACTGAAGCACAACTTGATCAGCATCAGTCAGTTATGTAATGAAGGCTACCAGGTGACTTTCAGCAAATCCTTATGTAGGATCCAATCAGAGGACAACACAACTGTATTGACAGGTAAAAGGAAAGGTAACATCTATTTAGTAGACTTTCTTTCAACTAAAGTGGATATTTGCCTGTTTAATTCTGTTAATAGACCTAATGTTTTATGGCATAAGAGACTAGGGCATATAAACCTTAGAATCATTGCTAGGCTATCCAAGGACAACCTTGTTAGAGGACTACCTTCTGGCCCCTACAAGAAGGAAGGACTCTGCAGGGCTTGTCAATTAGGCAAGCAAACTAAAAATAGTTTCAAGTCACTTAATAAGAGTGATTCACCTAGGATTTTGTATTTGTTACACATGGATCTTTTTGGACCCATTACAGTACAAAGCTTAGGAGGGAAATCTTACACTTTAGTAGTTATAGATGACTTCTCTAGATTCACATGGGTGTTCTTTCTGAGGAAGAAGTCTGATAACTTTAAGTGTTTGCAGAATTTCTCAAATGCATACAGATTGAGTTAAATACTCACATTGCCCTGATCAGAAGTGATCATAAGACAGAGTTTGATTCTCTTCTTATGCAAGAGTTCTGTCAGAGTGAAGGGATCAGGCACACTTTCTCAGCTCCTAGAACTCCTCAACAAAATGGGATAGCTGAAAGGAAAAATAGAACCCTTATTGAATCTGCCACTACATTGTTGTCAGATGCTCACCTTCCTCTATCCTTTTGGGCAGAGGCAGTGAACACCTCCAACTATGTGCTGAATAGAAGTTTAATACATAAACTGAAGGGCAAGGCTCCCTATGAATTACTCAAAGGGAAGAAACCTAAAGTAGATTATTTTAGAATTTTTGTTTGTATTTGTTACATACACAATAATGATAAGAAGTATTTAGCAAAATTTCAAGCTAAAGCTGATGAAGGAGTGTTTCTGGGATACTCCATGATCAGTAAGGCTTATAGGGTTTATAATAAATCAACTCTTAAAATTGAAGAATCAGTTCACATATCTTTTGATGAAACTAACATGTCTTTCAAGGAGAAGAACACTTCTACCATAAAACCTTTGCAGGTACATTCTCTTGCTGAAGACTTGGACAGATTACAAATCATTCAAAAAGAGGAAAGCAGTGAAGATGAAGAAGACATTCAACATCATGAAGAGAAAACTCTTGAAGAGCCAGTTGTTGTACCACAAGAGGAAACAACAACACAGGTTGGTGAACAATCAACACCCCCTATTGATTTAGTAACATCAAGAGACCATCCAATTTCCCAACTAATTGGAGACATCTCAGCTGGTGTCTAAACTAGAAATCAGGTCAACCAAAACCTGTTGCACACTTGCTTCCTATCTTAAATTGAACCTCAATCCATTCAAGATGCAGAGCAAGATACACACTGGATCATTGCAATGCAAGAAGAGTGCATCAATTTGAAAGGAACAAAGTTTGGGAACTAGTACCAAGGCCTAAGGATCACTCCATTGTTGGAACAAATTGGGTGTTCAGAAACAAATTGGATGATCAAGGAGTCATTGTAAGGAACAAGGCAAGGCTAGTTGCTCAAGGATACTCTCAAGAAGAAGGCATAGATTATGACCAGACTTTTGCACCAGTTGCAAGGTTGGAGGCTATTAGAATCTTCTTAGCATATGCAGCACACAAAGGTTTCAAAGTATACCACATGGATGTAAAGAGTGCTTTTCTAAATGGGGATATCAAAGAAGAAGTCTATGTCACACAACCTCCAAGTTTTATCTCTCCAACCCATCCTGATTATGTTTTTAAATTGAATAAATCATTATATGGTCTCAAGCAAGCTCCTAGAGCATGTTATGAGACCCTAGCTTGCTTTCTCCTAAAAAATGAGTTTATAAGGGGTAGAGTAGACCAAACTCTTTTTATTAGAACCCATAAGTCCCATACCCTACTAGTACAGATTTATGTAGATGATATTATCTTTAGTTCTACTGATTCAAATTTGTGTAGAAGGTTTTCCAATCTAATGCATTCTAAATTTGAAATGAGTAGCATGGGTGAGATATCCTTCTTTCTAGGATTGCAAATCAAGCAACATGCTGAAGGCGTATTTATTTCTCAAACCAAGTATGCAAAAAAAATTGGTTAAGAAATTTGGTATGTCTGAAGCATCATGCATGAAAACACCTATGCCTACCAATGCTGTATTAGATGCTGATGAACAAGGGAAACCTGTTGATCAGACCACATATAGTGCAATGATTGGCTCTTTATTGTACCTTACAGCTAGTAGACCTGACATAATGTTTGCTACATGCATATGTGCTAGATTTCAAGTGAACCCTAGAGAGTCAAACCTAACATTAGTTAAAAAGATTCTCAGGTATGTAAAAAGTTATCCAAATCTAGGTCTCTGGTATCCAAAATACTCAGCATTTGACTTAACTGGATTTTCTGATGCTGATTATGCTGGATGCAGAATTGACAGAAAAAGCACCAGTGGAACTTGTCAGTTTCTTGGTGACAGACTTGTCTCTTGGTTTTGCAAGAAACAAACATCTGTGTCAACTTCAACTGTTGAAGCTGAATATATGGCTGCAGGTAGTTGTTGTTCACAAATCTTATGGATTCAAAACCAACTCCTAGACTATGGCTACAACTTAGAGAAGTCTAAAATCTTTTGAGATAATACCAGTGCTATTTTTATAGCTCAAAATCTAGTCCTCCATAGTAGGACAAAACACAAAGAAATTAGGCATTACTTTTTAAAGGATAATGTTGAGAAAAATAAAATTGAACTTCAATATATCCCAACTGATTTGCAAAGGGGAGATATTTTCACCAAACCCTTGGATGAAAAGAAACACACCTTCTTCCTAAATCAGTTAGGAATGTTAGATGGAGTAAGTTTAAAATAAGTTCCAAGATTTTAAAACTCTAAAAAATGGCCAAGACTTGACAAACATCTTGATTTTTTTAGTGTATAGAGTGTTTCTGGTCTCTGAACTACGCTCGACGATTTTCCCCCGATCGTCGAACGGAGATCGACGCTTTCCGAAATCGTCGACCAGAGTTCAGCGCTTCTCAGATAGTGTTCAACTATCTCACCAGGTCAGCGATCGTCGAACGAAGCTCGTCGATTTTGTTTTCTGAACTATCGTCGAACGGAGATCGACGCTCTCAAATATCGTCAAACGGAGATCGCCGATGTTGATGACCTTTCAGTTTCCTTTAGGAGCCCCGATCGTCGAACCGAGTTCAACGATCTTTCCTTTTCTGCGTCGAACCCTAATATAAAACTCTTTTTTCGGCCGTCGTTCTCCCTTGCGCTTTCATACTTTCTGCAAAAATTCTCTTTCCCTCCAAACTTCTCTACACTTGGTCGCTTGTTTGTTGATTTTTGTAGGAAACAATGGTCGTCTCAGTTGCAGTCCTGGCTGCCATGATATTTGATGCAGGATTTGATATCGATATGGACTTTTTCAATAACAGTGATCAGATTTTCCAAGACATTCTAGAACTTTTCAAGGATCAAAAGCTAGTTACTATAATGTCCACCAGAATCAAATTGCCTGCTGATGAAATATAGGAATGGGTATATACTGCCCACAACCAGGATCAGAATACAGTGATTGGATCAATTTCTAGAACACAGGTACCTCTGACACCTACTATCTTGACAGAGTTTTTTCAATTAAATTCTGGAAGAGATTCTGCTGAGATGTCTGGAGAAGAATTTTCTACTATGCTTAATAGAATGGGTCATTCTGATGCAAACCCTAGCAAGCTGCTGAAAAAGAATTTATCTGTAGAATACAGATTTGTGGCTGATGTTGTAGGAAAAGTTCTGTTGGCCAAGCACTCAGCCCACGATACCATCTCCAGGTATCAGCTATGCTTGATGGGTGCTCTAGTGGATAAGAAACAACTGAATTGGGGAGAAGTATTCTTTAACTTGATTAAGAAGAAAATCAACAAGAATTTTGTGAATTATGGAAGGATATTAGGGCTGTTTATTCAAAACAGATGCCCTGCCCTGCTTGTCTCAAATGGGATGCACATCAATGCCTCTAAGAGGCTCTCCTGTGCCCTGTTTGGCAAATGGGACAGGCAGATAGTGAAACCCTGCAGGCCCTCTGCATCTACCACTTCATGCACAAGGGCTGTTGCAGTCTCTTCCCCTCTAGTCTCTGCCCCTGTAGAAGACTTGCCTAGATCTTCTTCTCCTCCTTCACCTCTTATTTCATCTCCACCAGTCACCTCCACCATTCAAATTTCCTCCACAATCATTATTTCAACCCCATCTCCACCTTCAATTTCTCCACCTCCACCTCTCACAGAAGAACTCCTCCATCCTTTACATCACTACCCACATCAGGAAATTGATTCATCATCTCAACTTCCATCTTTCACACTTATGGATGATTCCTTTATGGATGATTCCCCTTCATCCCCTCCTGATCAACCCTCTTCATCCACATCATACTAACAGTTACTTCAAGATATCATTGTACAACCCTCCTTCACAACTTTTATTTCCATTCCACTATCTTACATTTCAACAATCCCCACATCTCAACCTTCCTTTCCCCCATACACCAGCTCTCAACCAACATCTCCAGCTGCTCCACCTTCAGTCCCTACCTCTGCTCAAATCCCTATTGAGCATGTAGATATTCCAGCCTTAGCAGACAGACTTTATGAGCTGATAGCTCTCAGGCTATCCCTCTTGTTGGAGACCTCCTTGGCTCCACTTTTAAAGTCAGTTGTAGACATGTCTGTCAGGCTCTCTTCCCTCATTCCTCCTCAGGACATCCCTTCATCTGGGTGCCTTGATCCAGTCCTGACTGAATCTAGGCAGGGGGAGATGTCTCATGAAGTGGTTAGATTGCCTGCTGCTGCTGTTACCTCAGTTCAAGCTCAAGCCTTAACACCACAACTTGCAGTTTTCTCAGTGGACCTCAGGTCACTTTTATCAGATTTTGATTATATATATTTCAGCTGTCTTCCAGAGCATAATTCAGTCCAGCCATCAGAAGATCTGTCTAAGGCCATTGTACCCTTTTCCAGCTGTGACATCAGTCTCATTAATTCTTTTATAAAGTCCCTTTCTGCTGCTGCCCCTGCTGTTTCTATTGCTGCTGCTCCTTCAGTCTATGTTGAAAGTAGTGATGCTGCTCCTACTGCTGCAAATGTTGTTGTTTCTGTTAGTTCTGATATGGCTGATGTTTTAGTTTCTGAGGATATGCAGACAGAGGCATTTGACCTTGAGCCTACTGTTATTGATGATGATATTTCTGTTGCTGAAACTATTGTATCTGAAAGTATTATTTCTGAAACTGTTGAATCTGCTGTATCTACTACTGTATCCACTGCTGCTTCCACAACCTCTTCTGCCAGTGTTGCTTCTACTCCTCCTTCTGCTATTGTTGTTACCAGTGCTGTCACTACTGTTTCTCCTGCTCAATCACAATAACAGAAGGACTTCCCTAAAAGGATTGATGCTTTATATGATGAACAAAGCTTAGAAAGTGATCAGTTCAGAACTGATTCAGATGATTCTTCTGCTACTATAGCATGGAAAAGAAAAGTAAGAAGAGAGGCAATGAAAAGAGTTCCTCGAGCTAAAGTCAAAGACACAAATGACATTCCTTACTACATATTGCATAACTGCCCCATTACAGAACACTGGATGCAATATTCCAAGAATCAACTAATGGCTATGAAAAAGAAGAGAAAGTATGAGAAAGGTTCCTCTCAGTTCCATCATCCTCCTCCACCTCCTCCCTCACCTGATGCAGGTGCAGGTGGAAGCTCTGCTGTTCAACCCTCTGCCAGAAGCCAAACCCCTTATCAACCTCAAGGAAGATCTCAACATAGGTGAATCCAATCCAGAGGCTATCAGTCAAGGAGAGGAAGCTAAAGAGGAAACCAAAGAGAACTTCAAGTTTATTCCAAAGGTTACTCCAGGCAACACCTATATTAAAGGGAAGGACAAGGTCCATCTGATACAACTTCAAGTCCCTTTCCTTATAAGCTGAAAGAGTTAGTCTCCTCCAAAACTCCTCCAGACAATCCCTCAAACAAATATGAGTCTCCAGTTCCCTTTGAGGATCCAGAGAACAATCCAACTTCCTGGACAGCTAGGATAAAGGAATTAGCTGCTTTGGATCAGATTAAGAAAGCCAGAGAGCAAGGCAAAGACACCTCCAGCATTACTACTTTATCTGAACAAAGGAAAAAGGAACTGGAAAGATACTCCTCCAGCAAGTTCTTTGATTCTGAAAGCTACATGAAGCTGCACCCTGAAGCTGTAGTACCAAGGCCAAAACAACAAACATCTCTAGGCGCAGCTGATGACAGAAGATCTAAGAAGGAAGCTCTTAATCCAAACAGGGAAATAAAACTTATAAAGAGCAAGGAAAAGGAGTAATTCTGTAAGGTGACAATATATGCTGTTTTATGAGCTGTCTGAGATAACATCTGTGTTTCTGCAATGTTTTGTTGTTATATTGTTGTTCTGTATATTTATAATTTTCCAATAGTAATCCTAACCCAAATAGGGGGAGATTGTTGGAACACCCTATTACTGATTTGTGTCAGGATCACTATGTCTCTTAGGAAACCTGGTTTGACCTCATTGTATAGATCTAAAGGTCAATTAGAATTGAGTCTAAGGGTTAGTAGTTAGGTTTGTAAGCTTCCCTCAAGACCAGGTTTTTCAATTTGGAGACTAAGTCATTTCGTCGAGCTCAGTACGACGAATCGTCGAACTCCAATCGACGATCGTTGAGCACACTTCGACGAGTCGTCGAACTCCATTCGACGATTTCTGAGCTCAACTTCAACAAGTCGTCGAACTCCATTCGACGATCTTCGAGCTCAGTTCGACGATCTTGACTCCAGTTTGATTCTCTATCTCTGAGCTCAGTTCGACGATAGTTGAGCTCAGATCGACGATCTCTGTTTCTGTCTAAGTCCAAATCTCTGAGCTCAGTTCGACGATAGTGGAGATCAGTTCGACATTTTTTTTGAAGAGTTCAACGATTTTCAAGATTCAAATTCAGACAGTTGAGGAATTATTGTCAGCATTTAATTCAGAGATCTTGTAGCCGTTTTCATTTATTCTGGAGCAAGTTTCAGGGGATTTTCAAGGAATGTTTTATTGGACTTTCCTCCAGAAGACAATTGCAATTAAGGAAGTCATTTAATGACAGGCTAATGGCTATCTTGGACAAAGGATCATTTCTATTCAGAGAAAAAGGAATAAAAGACAAGTTTTTTTATTCCTGACACAAGAAGAAGAACAATAAGTTAGAAAAACACTCTGTAACAATAATTTCTGCAACAACTCTAAAAACAACAATTACACAGAGAAAGAGAGAGTTCCAAACATTCTCAATCTCAAGATTCATACAAGAACAACAACACCAAAAGGAGATCAACAAACTAAAATCTTCAGATCTCTTTTGATTCAAGTGTTCAAGGCCATCATCATTCAAGACTCCAGACACCTCACATTTCAGTTATGGCTGAAATCACCATTTGCTGGAGATCAATTTTCTGAAGGCCTATCACCCTACTGCAAAGCTTCACTTCCTGAACAACTACAGATCTTAGGGGGAGCTTTGACAACATCACTGAATCCACATAGTCTTCTCACTGTGATTGAGAAAAGAAGACTTTCATCACTCTCTCATCCCCACCTATGTAAAGGGTTTTTCAAACTCCCTTCAAAAGTTTGTGTCTGGTTTTTGAGCACCTTATCAAAAGCTCATTGGTGGCAAGACACCTGATCAAAAAATCTGGTTTGGTTTTTGAGCACCTTATCAAAAGCTCATTGGTGCCCAGGACACCTAATCAACTCATCCTGCAGTGGATTCCTACCTAGGGTGTTAGAAGAGTGGATGTACCCTGATTGATTGGGGAACCACTATAGCTCCATGTGTCTTCTGGTTGCTAGTTTTTCTTTTTGTTTCTAGCTGTGGTTTGTGACTAGGTTGCTCTGTGATTAGATAGTTGCTGTGTTTTGATTTACCTTTTATTATTTGCTTCCCTGTTCACATTAGAATACAACAACTGTTGTAAAAGTTTTTAGCATGCACCATACTCTATTCACCCCCCTTCCCTCTAGAGTATATCAGATCTAACTCACACTACACATAAGTCAACACCATGGATCACACAATGAGGGATTACATTATATGGTCATGTGTTTGGAGACTCACTGTAGACAGACATTGGTCTACACTTAACAATTAAGTCCTATAAACACTTAACAAAAAGAGCATCAAATACAAACTTAATTCATCTAAGTTTAAGGGTGACTTCATATAAATCTGGGCTATTGTGGATGTAATACCCAATAGTACTCCCAGCTCCATTGCTAAGCGGAGTCCCATAATAACTGCCTCATATTCTGCTTGGTGTTGGTGATGGGGAATCAAATTTCTATGGCCTGCTCAATATTCATCCCATGGGGGCTTATTAGGATCACCTCTCCCCTAGAGAGTACTTCCCAGAATCTTCATCCATTAGCATTTCCCAAGCTTCATGATCGGGGGATCTAGGATCTTCTACCTAAAGGATATTTTCTGACAAAATGTCAGCCACTCAATGCGCCTTCAATTATAATCGAGGTACAAAAGTTTTATCAAACTTACTCAGATCCATCTTCCACTTGGCTAGCCTTCTTGAGTGCTCTACCCCCTCCATGATGTTGTGAAGGAGTGGTCAGTCACAACCTTAATCGATTGCACCTGAAAATATGGCCGGAGCGTCCTGTCTGAAATGACCAAGGTGAAGGCAATCTTCTCCAAGATAGGATACCTAAGCTCCGCCTTTCTTAGGAACCTGCTGACATAATAGACTGGAAACTGCATCTTTCCTTCGTCCCAAACTAGGATGGATATTAATGATTTCGCCCATACTCCAAGGTATAGAGCTAGGCCTTACCCTTCTATCGGCCCCTCAAGTAGTGGATCCTTTGTTAGTTGTTGCTTCAAGGCTTGAAAGACCTCATCGCACTCCTTGGACTATTCAAAATGTTGGTTCACTCGCAACACCTTCAAGAAGGTGAGCACATCTCCCATGCCCTGGACAGAAACCTACTCAACATTGTCATCTTCCATATCAGGCGCTGAATCTCCGTAGCATTCTTAGGCGACTCCAACTCCATGATTACATTTACCTTATCCGAGTTGAGCTCCGCCCCCACAGGGTTTAGGAGAGGACCAAGAAATGTTCCTCTTACCCCCCCAAATACACACTTTAAAGGGTTGAGCCTCATTTTATACTTCGTCAAGGAGGCAGACATCTCATCCAGGTCCTAAAAATATGACACCATACCTTTACTCTTCACCATCAAGTCATCCATATAGACCATTAGATTCATACCCTTTAGCTATTTGAAGAATCTATCCACCAAGCTTCGGTAGGTCAAGTGTAATACCCTACACATCACAAAGAATATAACAAAAGGTCTAGTCAGGATCCCTTGCCATATTCCACAAACAAACAAAGGTCGTACTAAATGAAATACCAAACATCATCATAGCCTATCACAGAATTGCATTCTAGCAGAAGCAAAGGAGTAACAATAACCCTCGAGATTGAATGCACACAATATAAAACATTGGAATGATAGTTTACACAAATATTCGGCCTTAAGGTATTACATGATTAAATAAAAAGAGTGGATTGCATACATCGGCACACAGGTCAACCACACATGAAAGCATTAAATGAGCACTTGCGCTTCAAGGGACAGCTTAGTAAAATGGGCTTTAGCCCACTACTTCCTGCTTGGATCGCCAGTACTGCATAAGTGATGAGTCCTATTTATATACTGATTTTCGGACTCATCTGGGCTAGTTTTCTTACTCGTGCACCGCATTTCAGTCGTTAATCGGTTATATTTGCTTCGTTCGGTCATTGACCACATTGTGCACTATTCTGGCCAAAAGATGTGCAATTGCGCATTCTGTTGTTGGGGTTATGCACATGGTGCTCCTCATGGCTCTTTCTGTTTGGTTTTGTTTGCATTCTGGTGCTGGGAGCTTTTTCTCCAGCTTGGTTTTATTATTATGCAGGTTGTCGGGACGTCCCGGATTCCATTTCTAGTCCTGTGTAAAACGCACGGTCGTGCGAATTTGTTCACGCACGGTTTGAGATTAATCATGTATTATACACAGCAATTCTGGGGGCGCCTGTGGTTACCCATGCATTTTGTTCCCACACATTTTCGACCAAACCGTGCGAGAAGGAATCGCACGGTCTGCATATATTTCTCTAAATTTCAGCTTTCTGGGGTTAATCGTGCGTTTCCTTCACGGACAGGCATATACGCCCGTGCAAGAATAAAATGTGTGGTTCCCCTATATTATCTTATTTTCTTGCGCTCTGTGTTTACCCGTGAAATTTCCTTCACGCACAGGCGGAAGCGCCCGTGCAAGAGTAGAACACACGGGTCAACGCATCTTCATCCTCAAGCTTGGCCTGAAAGTTAATAACGTACGGTTTGCGCACGCTCGTGTGCCAAACCGTGTGTGATTACCTTTCTGACCTGCTTATATTTAAGCGCAGATTTTCATCCATTTGGGAAAGATTTTTCTCGCGTAATTCCTCCCGCCGTTTTAGGGCAAAGTTCCATCATTCCACCTCGGCACTTCATCCTTCACCAAGGTGAGAAGCCTCGTCCATGCTCGCGAAGCCTACATCTTGTCGGCGCTTGCTCTCAGCCTCCCCCTTCATCTTTTAAGCTCCATTTCAAGTTTGACTCCATAATCAACAAGCAAAGGGAAGCTTGCAACCTTCTTCCGCATCGTGAAATGAAGAAGATGGGTCCATTGGACGGTAGTGAAAGTCTTCTCTACCCCGGAAGTAGTTGAGGACCGAGCTTGGACGCGTATTGACAACCCAGCGATTACTTCTATGACCCCTCGACGAGCCTTCGGATTCGGTGGATCTCTTGACCTGTTCTTGCTTTCTTGTTGAATATGTGTGTTTAAATATGTTTATGTTGATGGTGTGCACTTTAGTTGTAAACAATATTTGTTTCATGTCTATGTGAACTTGTTTTGTTTTACCGCTTTAGTTGCTTGAGTAGCGCTCGCATTTCCATCTGCCACCACATCCGGTTCTGCCGCTCTAGCGATTGAGAGAGGTGTGCGTAGCGAAGATGTGCTCTCGACCCTCATTCCGCCATTCTCACCACCTCATCCGCAAGCCTACTCGTCCATCTGCCCAATGATTCGGTGAACAGCGACCCGTGTAGTCTTCAATCCCACTTGGCGAAGCATTGCATAGCGGCGTTGCATAAGAGTAATTTATTAGTGTTTTACTTTCTTTTTCCGCAACAATCAAAACCCCCTTCGTTAACTCCGACCTAAGGACTTCAATCTCAAGTACTATTCAAAATTAACTCCACCTTATTTTGTTTCTTGAGAGATCGATACTTGGGGACATTCGCCCATTGTATATTACTTGTGTGACCGACACACTTACCGTTCAACGCAACAAGTTTTTTGCACCGTTGCCGAGGAACACAATCGTGTCAGTTTTTGGAGATGGAGATAGTAGATAGAAGCCCTTTTCCATTTGTTCATTTCATGTTTCTTCTTTGCTTTAGTTTTTAGAATTTGTTGCTTATTTTTCTTTGTCCCTTTTCTATTTTTGGCTTAGCAAGCGGATTTGTGTTATTTTTTTATTTTCAGTTGTGTAGCACCCTTTCGACAAATAGTTTTGTTCGCGATGTACTCTATTGCTGAGTGTCGTCTCTATGACACTTTGCGCCGATACATCGACGCCTTGGCTATTTTAAATGCCGAGCCTTGTATTAGGTGCTTGTTATGTCAAGGATAGGCCACATGGTGAAGGATTGCTCCTATCTGTGCAACCCTTCTCCCTTTGAGTGCATGTGCACAGAAACCCCACATTTACGGAGGACTACTGTGGACAGGCCTGCCAGGGTGTTGCCTGGCCCATACACTGACATCTCGCACCTTGCTCGCACTTTTCCCGTTCAGACTATCGAAGAATCTCTCGCCGCATACAGATCTTTCATGGGTCCCTCGCTCCCTTTTACGAGCTTCCCTTGAGTGATGACGATCACTTTGGGGTTAGCCAGCAAAAAGAGGATCTGGAATACATGGGCGCTCCTGTATGGGATGTAGAGAATGTTCCCGTCGACGGGGAGGTGTCTGCGAATGATTTTGCGATGGGGTCTTCTCGTTCATTGTCGGATTTAGAGAGCAGTTTTACCCCTCCGCAATTTTTGCTCGATCGTGCTACTTCATTTTTGTGTGAGTCGGCCGATTATGTCGTATTTTTGGATGATTCGGTGCCTGAGGTTGCACCAAAGTGGGATGAGGATACTACTATCTCCAACAGAGAATGTAGATCTTCGGAATGCTATGACGCTTCTCGCTGGGATGAGGAATATCCACTTTTTGATGTAGAGATTTGCACCTCCTTATTGGATGAGGCAGTCCCTCATACCACCACGGACCTCGAGTTCTCGGATTCCCCACGATACGACTCATATGATACCGACGATGATTTGTGCTCGGATCCTGTTGAGAGTGATATCGGGACCACTCTCCCATATTTTGCGTGCTTTAGTTTTTCCTCTCATTTATTACTCGACCCCCTTTTAGTATCAAAGCTTGTGCAGGCTGAGTCTCCATGGGTGCATTGGGATGATGATGAGCCTTGTGCTCATGCTGACGGGGAGTACATCTGCCGATGCGAGAATATTTCTACCTCCTTCGCAGTGGAAGTCCCTACCGCCTCCATCGACTCCTATGGACCTGCGGTAGATGACGCTTGTTGGGTATTGTATCTACAAGGACCTATATTTGGTGAAGTCACCCTCGAAATAAGATAAATTAAGTTGTATTTGATGTTTTAATTAAGTTATGTGTTTGCAGGACTATATTGCCAAGTGTAGACCAATGTCAGTCTATAATGAGTCACTAAATAGAGGACCATACAATGTAATTCCTCATTATGTGATCCATGGTATTAACTCATATGTAGCCTCTCTATTGAGATACACTTCATGTTCAAGCACTAGGACTGATTGGATAAAAAAACGTTGCTGAATTTATTGAAGAAGAGAAAATTCTGTTGAAGAAATTTTGCTAAGTCTTTTACTCGAGTTGTAGCTTATACACTCGAGTGAAACACTTAGTTAATACTCGAGTAAATCTATCTGTACTAGAGTAAGGGAACTCGCTCTCGAGTAGTCAAAATATAGCTCTCGATTAGCCGAGTCTATTACTCGAGTAGTTCCTCTCTTATTCTCGAGTTAACAGAATTTCCTCTCGGAAAAATTTTCTAAGTCATTTATTCGAGTAGTCATATTAGTACTCGAGTATATTAGTCTTTTGTCTCGAGATATAGAAGACATGATTTCGTGTTGTTTTACTTCACTCGAGTAGTCAAGTTCTTGTACTCGAGTAGTCTATCTACTACTCGAGTAGTCTAGGTTTAATACTCGAGTGATAAGATTTTCATCCGTCAGAATTTTTTTAAGTCCTTTACTCGAGTAATAATATTCATATACTCGAGTAGTTTATCTCCTCTCGAGTACTCCAATTCCAGTACACGAGTATCCTGTTTTCTTCTCCTAGAAATTTTTTCTAAGTCTTTGACTCGAGTAGTTCTTCTACCTTTTGAGTAATATATTCAGTACTCGAGTAATCTAGTTCTACCACTCGAGTAGTTCAACTCCACATCTCGAGTAATTATATATGCACTCGAGTAAATCTCTTTGTACTCGAGTAATTACTCATTCTTTCTGGATTTTTCTCTAAGTCTTCTACTCGAGTAGTCTCAGTCTATTCTCTCGAGTATTATTATTAAGTACTCGAGTAGGTAACATTTTACTTGAGTAAAACAGTCGGATTTTTCCAGAAAATTGCTAAGTCCAGATTTGATGAGAATTTCAAATGTCGTGACGTAATTGGTCCACATGTATGTCATTAATGCTAATTATGACCGTTTGGGAGATCTTATATAAGTTCTTTTCAACACTGACTAACCCGAAGTGTTGTCAAGAATTATTATAAGTATTCTGATTCTTATTCTATCGGTCTAAAAATAGAAGCCGCCGCCGCCGATCTTCTTCGTGCAAGTCGCTAGGGCTTTTGATTCAAGAGATTCGGATGAAAATTGACTTCCAGATCGAGATTGTTGTTCATCTCCTCATCTTCTCTTGGATCATGTGAAGTCAAAGAATTTTAGAACCAGTTCTTGCCAAAGTTCTTCTTCAACCTATCATGATAAAGCAGCAAAGATCAAGAGGAAGACCTTGGCTGACTATTTCCGGATCTGAGAAATTATTACTATTTGTATTTCATTTTTCTCAATTTAATTCTTGTAGGAGATTTCTCTCCGAGTGTAGGAGCTTTTGCCTCCTAGTTGTAGGAAGTGTTTGTCTTCCGAGTGTAGATCTGTGTTGTGTATCGAGATTGTAGGAACGTTGTTACGAGGCGTAGGATTATTTTTCAATCCGAGATAGCGGAGTAGCCGAGTCTAGTGCTTTGCTAGATCGGTGAGGGAAAGTGGATGTACCCAAGGTTGGGGAACCAGTATAAATCTTCTGTCGTCTGTGAATGCTTGGTAGATAATTATGTGCATAGATCTCTAAATTTTTATTCCGCAAAAGACGCACAACTCACCTATTCACCTCCCTCTAGGTGATTTAGGTAGACAACTGACACTTTCAATTGGTATCAGAGCTAGGTTGATCAATAAAAGGTTAACACCTTGATCAGATCTAACTAGTTATCTCTCGATAATTTTCCAAGCATGAACAAGGCTAAAGATTTTGCCAAGCTTCCATTGTGCACAAAGAATAACTTTCCCATGTGAAAAGAAAGAATCAGATTTTTCATAGAAGCTGTGGATCCAAGGATCTTCATGATTGTTGAAGAAGGTCCATACATCCCCATGACTGTCTCACAATAGATCCAACAAAGAAAGTTCCAAATAAATTGATGGATCTAGACAAAGACGAGATTGCACTTGTATCTTTAGATAAGAAGGCCAAGATTATAATAGCAAGTGCAGTCGATGACTCCATGTTGCAAAACTTGATCCACTACCAGTCTGCTAAGGAGATGTGGCAGTCCCTCGTCACTTTGATGGAAGGTACAGAAGAAGTTAGTGATGATAGAAGATCCCTTCTAAATCAGAAATACGAAGCCTTCCGACAAGGACACAAGGATACCAATGCTGACACTTTTGAGAACGTCAAGATAGTCAACTGCCTAAGGGTCTATGACTGAGTCTTCACAAACAGAGAACTAAATGATAAGTTCTTGAGATCCCTAACCAAGGAATGGGATAACAAGGTTTGTGTCATCCAGGAATTTGGAAAGCTAGCTGAAACAGACCCGCAGAATCTCTTCGGGAAGCTAATATTATATGAGCTTCAACTCAACACAAGAAAGGCTGAAGAAGAGAAGAGCAGGTTTGCATCCAAGTAGAAGTGTGTTGCTCTCAAGGCAGACACATCAAAGAAGTCCAAGGCTACCTCTCCTTCCCCAGCACAAGAAGTGTGGTAAGAAGAAACCTAGGACTCAAGTACCTCAGGTTTTGAGCTATCTGAAGGTGAGTTCTCCCTACTCTCACGACAGATCAAGAAATTCTTGAACAAAAAAAAGCAATCGAAAGGCAAGGATGCCTCCTACAGAAGATCACGACATGATAGTGATCGACACAGAAAAGGCTCAAGTAGACATGACAGATATGCTTCCAAACCGGCCAAACATATTTCTGCTGACATCATTTGTTACTGTTGTAATAAGCCAGGTCATGTCATTGCTGACTACCCCCACAAGAAGAAGGAGGGTGGAAATAGAGAAGAAAAGAAGTCCTCATATAATAAGAAGAGGACAGAGAAGAGACTAATAGCCAAGTAGGGAAAAACTCTTAGTGTCTCCGACTCATCTGAGTCGAGTGAAGATGAAGAAGCCTACTTTGGGCTTATGACTCAGACTGATGACGAACAAGAGCTCCTGTTCACTGGGAAGGTAAAATCTCACACTCCTCTTTCCGATTCTGATGTTTCTGAGCATGATCATGAGGACAGCTCTTCTGATGATGAGTCTGAACTCATGGCCCAGTACAAGGAGTTAATCATGGCATACGACAAGTGTCGACGAGTCGTGAAAACTCAAGCTAAAGAGATAAAGTCTTTGAAAGCTGAAGAGAGCACTCTAAGAGAGGAAGTCGCTAAGACTGACTTGCTCAGAGGAAATTTCAGTGCTGCCATTGAAGAATATAACAATGCTCTCGAGCACCTAGACCTTAAGGAGAAAATCATAAAAGAACTAGAAGCACAACTTGAAGCCGAAAAGAAACATGTTGAAAGTTTCTCGAAGCCGAAGACTGTTCTTCCATTCATTGCTGAATTCTCAGCTAAGACCAAGGGTGCTGTGCTAGGCCATGTAGAAGCTCCTAGTAAATCTTCTAGGAGAAATAAGGCTCAAAGAAAGAATAAGTCCGCCAAGAACGCTTTGGCCAAAGAGAATGGGAAAGCCCCTAAAGATCAGACCTCTTTTAAGGTCATATTTCCAAAAAAATGAGTTTGATCTTGACACATCGTACAGTCACTTCTCTAGGCCTACTTATGTAGAGCCCAAGTCCAGTTACCAAGGATGGACTCGCCCTAGAAACTTTGGTGAGAGTGTCTTTAAGGCACCTTATGAAGAAGTCATTCTTCAGAGCTATGGCCCTTTCAATCATGGTCATAACTTTAAGAAAGCACCAAAGTTAAAGCCCATTGTGGAAAAGCTAATGAAGGAGAAGAAATCATGTGATTGACATCACCATGAAGCTTCTTCCTCCAAGAATGCTACGCCTGCTAGACAACTCTTCAAAAGGTCAAGTAGGAAAACATAAGGCAAAGATACAACAGGTTTGACTGTTGATGTTGTGGAAGAATTGGTCACTTTGCCATCGACTGCTGGTTTAACTCCAGAAATTTTGCAACTCCTCAATTTGGCAGTATGAGAAAGACCACTCATAATTCTAATACTCGTAGGGGGAGTGTTCTAACATGAGACCAAGGACCCAAACATGTTTGGGTTCCTAAGGCAAACTGATTCATAATTGCAAGTATGTCCAAAAGCCACCAAAACGCCTATCTGGTATTTGGATAGTGGATTTTCTCGGCACATGACCGGGACGAGAATCCTACTTAAGAACTTTACTCCAGTCTTGAACGGACCAAAGGTCATCTTTGGAGGTTCAGACTGAGGATCACTAAAGGCCATATGATCATTAACGGTAGTGTATCCTTCTCAGATGTAGCTTATGTTGAAGGATTGGAACACAATCTTATAAACACAAGCCAACTCTGCGTTAAAGGATACATAGTTGAATTGCATACAGATAAGTGCTTGTTAAAATCCATTGACAATATGGAAATGATTCTATCCGGCACTAGAAGCAGAAATATATTTTGTTTAAATTTCATCCGTATAGACTCTTCAACACTAGTGTGCTTTTTAGCAAAAGATAGTGCGTCTCTTGGTGACCAATGGCACAAGAGATTAGCACATATTAATTTCAAAACTATTAATAAATATTTTCACTGAATTTAGTGCATGATGCCCCAAATGTTAAGTACGTCAAAGATAGACCTTGTCAAACATGTGTAAAAGGCAAGCAAATAAGGGCCACCTTTAAAAGCGTTATTGGCAAAGATTCTAGCAGATGTTTACATTTGCTTCATATGGACTTGTTTGGTCCACTGCAAGTTAGAAATTTGGGAGGTAAGGATTATACGTTGGTAATTGTTGATGATTACTCACGCTTTGCGTGGGTATTCTTTCTGAAACACAAGTCAGATACCTTCGACATCTTTACTAACTTTGTCAGGCAGGTCCAAAATGAATACAACAATTCTGTAGTCAAAATCAGAAGTGATAATGGAATAGAGTTGAAGTATGGGGCCATGAGAGAATTCTGTGAAAGCCTAGGTATCTTGTATGAGTTTTCCTCTCCTCGAACTCCTCAACAAAATAGAGCAGCTGAGAGAAGGAATAGAATAGTCATAGAGGCCTGCAGGACCATGTTGAGTGATGCCTCACTTCCAGAATACTTCTGAGCTGAAGCCGTCAACACTGCATGCCACGTGCAAAATCGAGCAATCATAAACAAAAAACACGATAAGACACCTTACGAACTTCTAAAGGGCAGGAAACCAACTGTCTCGTATTTTAGAACTTTTGGTTGTAAGTGCTTCGTGCTTAACAATGGCAAGTATCATACTGCCAAGTTTAGCGAAAAGAGTTTTGATGGTATTTTTGTAGGGTATAGTAGCCATAATAAAGCATATAGGATATTTAATAGAAAAACTCTGGTTGTAGAAGAATCAATACATGTTGTATTTGATGAGACGAGCTTGCTGCAAGGCAACTCTTCTAGTGTGTTCATTGAAGATGCATGTACAAAGTTGAAAGAACTTAACTTGGATGAATCAACTGAAGATAAAGGTGAATACTTCATCAAGATCACCACTCCAACCCCTATTAGAGAGGTTGATGATGAAGATGAAGAAATCATCCAAGTTGATGAAGTTGCTTTGGTGATTGAAGATATTCCAGATGCAAGGACTCTAGAGCTTAGACATCTGATGGATCACCCCATGGACCAAATCATAGGAGATCCTCGGGATGGTGTCAGAACTCATCGAGGTACAACTAGCGAGAATTTATTTTTAAGTTTTCTCTCACAGGTTAAACCAAAGAAATTTGAGGAAGCAAACTCATACGCATCTTGGATAATGGCGTTGGAAGAAGAACTAAATTAGTTCAAGCATTGCCAAGTATGGAAACTTGTTCTAATACCCAAAGGTAAGAATGTCATTGGGACAAAATGGGTCTACTGGAACAAGATGGACGTGGATGGAATGATCATTAAGAACAAAGCCAGACTCGTTGCGAAAGGATATCATCAAGAAGAAGGAATTGACTTTGACCAGACGTATGCTCTAGTGGGAAGGCTGGAGACAATCAGGTTATTCCTAGCATATGCTGCTCTCAAGGGCTTCACTGTCTATCAGATGGACGTGAAGTTTGCCTTCCTTAATGGCTACATAAATTAGAGGTATATGTGGAAAAACCTCCAAATTTCGTTGATTCTTCCTTTGCTGATCATGTTTACTTATTACACAAAGCTTTATATTATCTGAAACAAGCTCCTCGAGCTTGGTTTGAGACGATGTCTAGCTTTCTTCTTTAGAACAAGTTCACAAGGGGAAAGATAGATAAGACATTATTTCTTAGGGAAATAAAAGGCAAGATTTTGCTCGTGCAAATCTGTGTCGATGACATTGTTTTTGGCTCTACTAACGACAACCTCTGCAAACGTTTTCTAAACTTATGTAAGGGAAGTTTTAAATGAGAAGTATGGGCGAGCTGAAGTATTTCTTAGGGATTCAGGTGAAACAATCTGAAGATGGAATTTTCATCTCGCATACTAAGTTCACCAAAGAGCTAATTAAGAAATTCGGAATGGAGAACGCAACCTCTATGAGGACTCCAATGGGTTCAACTGTGTCTTTGGACAAGGATGACAAAGGGAAACATTTTGATGAAACCAAATAAAGAAGCATAATTGGACCCTTGCTCTACCTTACTCCTAGTAGACCGGATATAATGTTCTCAACATATGTATGTGCTAGATTTCAAGTGAACTCAAAGGAATCTCACTATGCTGCTGCAAAGCTGATTTTAAGATACCTTAAAGGTACACCAAATCTTGGCTTATGGTACACAAGAAGTAATGATAGCGAGCTAATTGGTTTTTCAGATGCAGATTTTGCAGGTAGCAAAGACGACAGTAAAAGCACTTCCGGGACTTGCCAATTCCATGGAAGAAGGCTCATTTCCTGGAGTAGTAAGAAGCAGAACTGTGTTACAATCTCAATAGCTGAGTCATAGTATATCTCTGCAAGCAGTTACTAGGCACATCTGCTATGGATAAAGAACCAATTTGAATACTACAATATGAAGTTACAGAACATTGCATTATTTTGCGACTCTTCTAGCGCAATTGCAATAGCCAACAACCCAATCTTGCACAACCGGACAAAGCATATAGAGCTGAGGTATCACTTCATCTGGGAGCATGTGGAGTGTAACACCGCCTATCTGTCACATAGTATATAGCAGTAGGTCCGGCCGGGGACTGACGCCATATACACAGACAGACCGGAAGGTTACGCAATGGAACCATCCTGCCAATAACCAACATCCTACACAGAGTACATTCTAGCGGAAGCAATTTAAAAGTTTCATATTAAGAACCCAGCCAATAACATGAATGTCCACTGCAAAAACCAAACAGGAATGAACGTAGAAATACAGAAGTACTTGGCATTATGGCCTTACAAAAGTTTACTAAAATATAAGTGTCTTCCAAACCTCGGCACGCAGCCCCGTCATACATGAGAATAAAAGAAAACACTCATAATTAGGCCTTCTAGGGCCGACTCAGCAACAAGAACTTTAGCCCACAATTTGACACTAGACTCCGCAGCACCTACAAGTAACAATCCACCGAAGCGGTGGCAAACAAAAGCAACGGTCAGCTAAAGCTGACCAAATTATAACATCCCCGCCCCTAAACTCGGGGCGGCGTTGCTCCTTCCCTGCACTTTATTAGCATAGCCATATAATACAGAATTTAGAAATCATCACAGGTGTAGGCTCGCACAGCCACATGCCCCGTGCCCTCAGGGCACATTCTCGGTGAACCCGGTCAAATTTTGCGGTCTCACAACCGCCCCTTGGACGGCAATTTCTCGTGAGCATTATGGTCTTTCTGGCCACTGCCTAAGACCCCCCATCTATGTCAATGGCAAGTTCCACATACTTTAGGTCGCTTGTACCGAACGACATAGAGCAGGTACGGTTCTGCCTAACCCGTTGCTCACACCGCAACGTCAATTTAAGGCATATGCATGGGTCAAGCTTTCCCAAGTCCCAAATCGATAACAAACTTTACATAACCCGGTTATGTATAAGTTGGCTCCCAGGCCACCAAGTTGGCAGAATCACGCATCCGCCCAGTTTTCCGGGTTCACCTCGGAGTTAGTCCGGTTCCCTATTGCAATCTACCGCATAGAAAACCCGAAAAAACAAACATTTGTGCGGAGTCTTCTCCGGCCATTCTTGCAATGCAACATCGCCGATCTAGACCAACTTGTCCGAGTAGGCTTCACACTTCATGCCTATGTCCATTTCTCGATTACGGACTCTACA
Organism: Platanthera guangdongensis; assembly: GCA_039583875.1. Lineage (NCBI taxonomy): Eukaryota > Viridiplantae > Streptophyta > Magnoliopsida > Asparagales > Orchidaceae > Platanthera > Platanthera guangdongensis. The sequence continues at coordinate 87,572,651 of CM077147.1, read as the reverse complement.
TGCAAAACAACGGGAACTATTCATGTCTACCCAAAGGAGCAACTCACACTTACCGGAAACTCGTGAGAGCGGCCTTCCTATGGAAGGGAAAATAGGACTTCACATGTCCAAGATGAGAATTGTTACCCTAGCATTCCTCTTTGGCTCCATGAAGATCTATGCGGATGAATAGCACCGCAACATCCTCGCCTCTGTAGATCCGAACTCGGCTTGCGATTTGGGGCTCCGAAGCGCCACCGACAGCCGGATCTCTCGTCATTCTTCTTCCTTGCTCTCCACTTCTCAAGAACACTTAGAAAGAGAAAACCCAAAAAGAATGAGGGTCTCTAAGCCCTATTCCCGGCTTAAACATTGCCAAGATCAGCTAGGACCCTTAGATCCCAAAGTAAGGAAACGGACGGCCACGATTCGCACTTAAACTCCAGAACCATGGACGAACACGGCTTGTGACAGGCCCATATCAAAGGTCGTGTGCCTCATTCAATGACAAAACTGTCACATCCTAAAAAGAACACGGGTTCTCGACACTCTCGTGTCGTGCTTGACACTCCCGTGTCATCCAGTACATGCCCGTGTAGCGGGGCTTGTTCCTCCATCGACACAGGACCAACACCAACCCGAGAAGAACACGGGTATTCAACACGCCAGTGTCCCATTTGACACGCCCGTGTCATACCCGAACACGCCTGGGCTCCAGGCCATATTTCTCCCCGACACAACTTGGCTAACTACTCGAGTAGGACACGGCCTGGGACACACCCGTGTCTCAGGCCGTGTTTGCTGATCGACGATCGTAGATTGCAGTTTCGTCAACCTCACGGTATCGTCGAACCCAAGCATGACAAGCCCCTGGGACACACCCGTGTCCCAGGCCGTATGACCTCTACCAAGTCCGAAACTTGGCTCGAAATGCCACTCGTCCCTCTTTTGAGTTTCGGGGCATTACATGGAGCATGGGGATATAGATCTACAGTATGTCTCTACAGACAGGGAGATTGCAGATATTTTCATGAAGCCGCTGGACGAGACCAAGTTCTCATTCTTCAATACAGAACTTGGAATGCTCAACAAAGAAGATTAGAGAAGATGGACTCACAAGAAGGCTCAGAGATTAAGAATTAGTCAAAAGTTTAAATTTTCTAAGGTTCAAACTTTATGACTCGAGTAAGACAAAGACTACTCGAGTAAGAAGTAAGGCACTCGACTACCTCCTTGACCTACTCGAGTATTTCTACAGCCACTAGAGTAACCTAATCGAGTAGTAGAAAGACCTACTCGAGCACAAAAGCTTCACTCGAGTACTTCAATATCATTACTCGAGTACTTCCAAGACATCACTCGAGTACTTCTGCATTTCTCACTCGAGTACCTTTATATCTTCACTCGAGTACTGCCATCCCTGTCGAGTATCAGGAAGTCAAGTTTTCTCTCTTCGATTCAATTTTTTTTATTTACAACCCAAGGCTTATGCTGCCAATTCCAAGGTATGTTTGATTTATCTATTTCTTAATTAGATATAAATTAGGGTTATATAAATCGAAAAGTCTGGAATTCTTTTTCTATACCAATCAAAATCCTCTCTCTCGAGTAAGCCGAAAACGCTTCATCTTCCGCCGAAAGTTGCAGAGCCCGCGCCTTCTTCTTCCCCGTCGCAGACTTTGTAACGCCCCCGGTTTTTCTTTGTTTTGTTTGATCTTGGATTGGCATTACAATGATGCATTTCCGGCCTTTCACCGTTATAGAGCGTGGTCTTAGCTCTTTAGGTTCCTTGTGTAGCCTAGTTGTAGCTTGTTAGCAAGAGTCTCCAGCTAGTCGGAGTCTGTTTTGGTGACTCGGTTGGGCCTCTTAGGGAATGCTTGTGTTTTGGCTTCGGTAGGTGTTAGCCCAAGTGTGCGATCGTCCGATGTTGTTTTCGACCTCACCGTTGTTTTCGTAGCTTGGGTGTTTTGCTACGGTGCGAGTTTTGGTCAAAGTCTGAGATCGTTTGCTTTCGCGTCATTTCGACGTTTGTTTTGTTAGCTGTAATGTTTGCTGTGCTGTGCATTGCCTGGTGTGGCCGAGCTTGTTAGGCTGGTGCCTTGTTTCTTTTTAGCTAAGGAGTTAGCTATTTTTTTGTGTATGTTTGGGTGACACGGCCTGGGTCACGGGCGTGACCCAGGGCGTGTCAAGCTTTGGTAGAGCTCTCAGTTGTGTGGTCGACGGAATTTCGGTCGACGGGTGTTTTTGGTAGGAACACGGCCTGTGACACGAGCGTGTCACAGGGCGTGTCCCCTTCGGTTCGTCGAGCTGCGCACGATGATCGTCGGGCGGTGTTTTAGTGAGTACACGATAGTGTCACGGGCATGTCGTATCCGACACGGGCGTGATAAGGGGCGTGTCTCTCTCTGTTTGACGATCGGCGCTCGACGATTGTCAAGCAGAGTTTGAGTTGGTACACGACCTGTGACACGGGCGTGACACAGGGCGTGACCCTGTTTCGTCGAGTTGAGTTCGACGATCATCGAGTGGGTAGGTGGGTAGATGTTTGAGTACACTCCCCGTGACACGGGCATGTCGGACCGGACATGGGCGTGTCACGGGCGTGTCTGGGGCGTGTTCCGTACTTTTTCTCCTGAGTGTATCTTTTTTTGCCGTGAACCATTTTTCCTCCTCATTTTTCGTCATTCCCGAGTCTGGAGAGCTTCCAGCGGAAGGGTTTTGGGAGGAGGCGGTGGTTTTGGGCCGGTGATTGCGGGAGGTAGCTCGTTTTTCTCATGCGATAGCAGATTTGGATTGCTCTCGTCTAGATCTTCCATTTCATGTAACTCATTCTTGATTTAGGGTTGATTCAAGGAGTTAAACTTCCTCTGAATTCTTTTCTTCTTCTCTAAATCGTTGCTTTTGACCCGTAGGTGGCCGATCTTGCCGCCAAGGCCTATTTTGTGTTGCAATCGCTGCATCCTGGTGGTAAGGCAAGTAGCTCCTTGCCCTTGCCAAGTTGATCCCTTTTTACCTAATTACTTTGTGTATATTGTTCTTTAATTCCAGACATGTGCTGCTTCATTATTTTCTAGATTTAAATCAAGATTTCTCTCTTTTTATCTCGGTTTGGTATCCAGTGGGTAGCTAGAGTTAGGGTGTGGCTGCATTTTAGTTGTAGTTTAAGTTTAGTTACGGTAACCCCGAGTAGATAGGATAGATGGGAGAGTTGGAATTAAATTTCCAACTCTCTGTTTTTGCGCGTTGAGAGAGTTCAGGCTGCGGTTTTAACTAAAATTTATGTTTACCCTAAGTAGAAAGTGCTGACAGCGTTGAGCGAGACGAGTTCCCTCAACGCCGTCATCCAGCGTAGGTTTTGCGGCTAAGTGTTTTGGCGTCAAGTGAGTGGAGCTTACTCAACGCCGTGTCGAGTGGGCTCGACACTTCTACCTTGGGTTCGTGTGTTTCCCTAGGATTGTTAGTGTGACTTTTCCCTAGGGGGATATTGGGTGTTTGGCTAGTTTTTGCATGCCGACTCTTGGGTTGTGGCAGGTGGTGGAGTTTTGGTGCCTCTGGAGGGGTGGTTTTATGTGGAGAGCTGTGGCCACCGCCTTTTGCCCCGGTTTGGGTTGGCGTGTGTGGGACCCTAGAGCTGCCACTATTTGACCCCTTAGCCCTTTCTGGATCTGGTTTTGGTTATGTATTCAGATCCATGTTTTGACCCCTGTCATTAACCCACGTGTTAGGTCTGTAAGTTCCTTTACTATTTTATGGCTATTTCTTTTGGCGTATATGTATATGTCTTGTTGCTGTTGTAGGCTCTTTTGTAGGGCATGTTGCTTTTATTTCTCACACTTGGTGTGCTTTGCTGTTCTTTAGACAGTGCTCTTTTCTTACTGTCATGTCCCTTCTTTTGCTGATATCATTTTGTTGTCGGGTTGGTAAACCCTTCTTTTTGCTCATAAATCTAATGCACTATTTTACCTTTTTGATTATTTTCTTGCTGAGGTATTTTTTTATTGAATGCCTCAGGTCCAGGTTGTAGCCAGTTCAGCGGCTAGTTCTTTTGGAGGGGCTTGCTTGTCGCCTCTTGGGGTAGCTGAGATAGCTGATCCTCCATCCTTGTGAGGTAGTTATTTTACCTTTCTATATAGACATGCATATCACCAGTGGGTTCGTGTCAGGTTGTTGACGCCCACTGGTGGCTTCTTGCGATGCTGGATATGAACTTAAACTGCTATTTTTTTGCCTATTTGTGGTTGTTTACTTGCTTTTGGGAATGTTTTATGCTAGGTTGCATGTTCGGTATTTATAAACCCTAAAGGCATTACTATATGTATCTCATGCATGTCATATTTATAAAACTAAGACACTACTTTTTCTTTAGCATAAAAAACTACATTTTTATATACTATACTAACCTTAGAGTCGTGCATAACATGAGTCGTCCCTCGGGGACACTTATGCTCATTTAGGTTGTCAACTCAATTTAACCAAAGTATTTTCCGTTGTGTATAAATATACTTTTAATTGTGCACTAGCTGATCCACCGTGCCGAGGGATACGACCATTAAATATAACTATTTTTCTTTCATATTAATCTATGATTTTCCTTAAAATTTAAGGTCTGGAGTTTTGCCTGAACGTGTACAGTTATCCCCTGCACGACGTGGCATCATGGCACGTATTTTCTCTTGCTCTGATATGATGTAATCGTAGAGAAAATGCGGGTTGTGACAATTGGCATCAGAGGGAGGTTGCTTGGCAAATGGTCGGGCAACCTTTCCCTTGTTTGCATTAGTAGTTAGCGTCATACCATACATACACCGATATGTCATCAACACGTCTTGGCTAAAGCACGAACACTACACTCATGAGCATAAAGAAGTATACGGGGCATATTATATAGTATGGGATGTATAATATGTGTTTGTATATGGATCCACCATAGGAGGCAACATGTGAGGGTTATATAGTTTGGTATGCATAACCTCACCACATGAATGCGGCTAGCACGTTTTCTTTTTTCATTGCATGGGAATGTTATACAGTATGGGATGCATAACATTTTCATGTGTACGCCGCCCATGGCATGCATTAAGGCATTTTTAGAATGCATAACACAAACATGCATAGCATAACATTGCATAAGCATAACGTGCCAAGCTAAAGATTTGCAGGATGACATATGTACACACATGGTTTTGAGTCAAAAAGAATACAAATACATGCATTCATGGTTTAGGAACATGAGTTAGTATGATGGTGGTGAACCATCTTAGATTAAGCATAACATCATCATGGTAAAAACAAATCCCAGAGCAAGTTTAGCCGTTGAAGTTCATATTTAAGTGTGTTTGTCTGTACCAGGTAGTTTTTTTCTAGCTATTAGGCTAGGTTTTGTCTAAAGCTTGTGCGATTATAGGATGGCGAGACGTCTTGCGATGATATTGACTCCCTAATCAGAGGGAGAGACGTCGGGAACGCGGAGCGAGGTATTGATAGAAAGCCTGCGGCAAAGTAATGAGGCATTATCGAGGCAGGTAGTGGATATGGAGGCTCAGATTCAGTCTCTTGTAGCAGTGGTGGCGGGGCAGACTCTGAGAGTTCAGGACCCCGCTCAGGGGGTAGCTGTTCCTGCCCCTCCTGCTCCTCTCGTGCCTTTGGTTGTGGTGCCCCCGGAGATGGCGTTCATATCCCAGTTTCAGCGGATTAGGCCCCCGACTTATGATGGGCAAGCAGATTTCATGATTTTGGATGACTGGCTGATTTCCATTGAAGAGATGTTCTCTTACTCTGGGATTGCGGACGATCAGAGATTGATGCTCGCTGCCTACCAGCTCAAGGGCTTAGCAAAGAGTTGGTGGCTGAGGGAGAAAAAGAGCTTGGTGGCAGGATGCACTTGGGAGTCATTTAAGGTGATGTTGTTAAGTAAGTTTTTTCCTTCAGTCGAGCGGTATCGGCTAATGAATGACTTCCTTCATTTGAAGCAGAGGAAACTCACGGTTAGTGAGTATGAGATTGAGTTTAGCAAGTTGAGTCGGTTTGCTCCTGGTCCGTTGAGTGTTGAAGCAGATCGAGTTAAACGATTTCTGGGAGGACTAAGAAGCGACATTCAGCAGTTAGCGAATGCCTACGGAGCAGTCAGTTATGCCAGCATGGTTGAAGCTGCCTTGAGGTTTGAGGCCATTGAGAATGCCAAGAATAGAGGCCAGCAGTTGAGGAAGGATAAGCAGAAGTCTGGTGGAGGGAAGAGCCCTCAGGAACCTGATGCTGTCTCGAGAAAGAAGACCAAAGAGGTTTGTAGTTTCTATGGCCGTCCAGGCCACCCCTTTGAGAAGTGTTTCAAAAGGTTGGGAGCGCACAAGAAGGAACAGGTGCATACGATTCAGGGTGCTCCCAGAGGAGACATGGTGTGTGTCTTGTGTGGAAGGAAGGGGCATGATGTTGGTCATTGCTGGTTAAAAGATAAAGTCTGTTTTCATTGTGGGCAGAAGGGGCATCTCAAGAGTTCTATAGCCAGTTCCCCTCGAGGCTTTGTCACCGCCTCAGCAAATGGATAAAGGAAAGGGGAAGCTGATTGTGCTTTCGGCAGATGAAGCGCAGACTTCAACCCAGGTTATCTCCGGTTTGATTCCTCCCCAGCCGTTTTGTCATGTTTCCTTTTTGGTTGTAGTTTTCGTTTTAGCGTTTGTTGCCTTAGATGCGTGTGCAATTTGTAGGACGATTTAAGGTAAAGAACCGCTGGGCCCGCATTCTCTTCGGTTTCGGCGCTACCCACTGGTTTTTGGCGAGAGCCTTCGTGGAGCGGTTCAGTTTGGGCCTAAATCGTGTTGGTGGTGCCTTTTGTGTTAAGTTCCCCTCCGGTGACTCTGTGGTTACGAACCTGGGTGTCCTTGATTGTCCGATTTTGTTGGGGGATTTTCTAGCAAAGGCAAATCTGAAGGTGATTGACTTGGAGGACTTCGATGTTATTTTGGGCATGTACTGGTTGTCAAGGTATGATGCAGTTATCCAATGCAAGGGTAAGAGCTTGGACTTCGTCAAAGACAACGGTTAGCCAGGGAGCATTTATGGGTATTCTCTCCAGGAGTCTCCAGTCATTTCTCTGGTGCGTGCTCGAAAGTTGCTTGATTCTGGCTGCTTTGCCTGTGTGGTCTCTCTGGTAGGGACTGTTGTTAGTGTGCCGCATTTGGAAGAGATCCCTGTGGTGTGTGACTTCTCTGATGTATTTCCTGACGATCTTCCCCGTCTTCCACCCGATCGAGATGTCGAGTTTGTTATAGATTTGGAGCCAGGCATGCATCCTATTGCAAAGGCACCGTACCGGATGGCCCCGCGAGAGCTGGAAGAGTTGAGAATCCAGCTAGATGAGATGTTGGCAAAAGGTTTCATAAGGCCGAGTTCTTTGCCTTGGGGTGCACCAGTGCTGTACGTTAAAAAGAAAGATAGTTCAATGAGGATATGCATCGACTATAGAGAGCTGAACAAGGTTACTATTAAGAACAGATACCCTTTGCCACGGATTGATGATTTATTTGACCAACTGCGTTGAAGTGTCGTGTTTTCCAAGATTGATCTTCATTTAGGCTATCACCAGTTGAGGATTCGTGAGTCAGATGTTCCGCGGACAGCGTTCCTCTCTCTTCATGGGCATTTTGAGTTTTTGGTTATATCATTTGGTTTGACTAATGCGCCCTCAGCTTTTATGGATTTGATGAACAGAGTTTTCAAGGATTTTCTAGATAAGTTTGTGATTGTCTTTATAGACGATGTTTTGGAGTACTCTAAAGATGCGGAGGAGCATGATCGACATTTGCCACTGGTCTTGGAGACTTTGAGAGACCATAAGCTATATGCCAAGCTGAGCAAATGCGAATTTTGGTTGTCTCAAGTTTCTTTTCTGGGCCACGTGATTAATAAGGAGGGAATATCGGTGGACCCAGAAAAGATCAATGCTGTTATGGAATGGGCGAGACCTGTTACTCCCAGAGAGACCAAAAGCTTCTTGGGCTTGGCTGGCTATTATAGAAGATTTGTAGAGGGATTCTCTACCGTGTCTGCGTCGTTGACCAAGTTGACACAGAAGAATGTAGCCTTCATATGGGATGGCAAGTGTGAGGAGGCTTTTGAGGAACTAAAAAGAAGGTTATGTTCAGCTCCAATTTTGTCTTTGCCTACTGAAGATAGTGAGTATGATATATATGTGGATGCATCGCACGTCGGACTGGGTTGCGTATTGATGCAAGGCGGGAACGTGATTGCATACGGGTCGAGGCAGCTAAAGACTCACAAGAGGAATTACCCTATGCATGACTTGGAGTTTGAAACTGTGATTTATGCATTGAAATTGTGGAGGCATTTGCTGTATGACACGCAATGTAAGATTTTTACTGATCACAATAGTTTAAATTATGTCTTCACCCAGAAGGAATTGAATCTGCGCCAACGGCGATGGTTGGAGTACGTGGCCGACTATGATGTTGAAATCCAGTACCATCCGGGCAAAGCTAATGTGGTGGCCGACGCCCTGAGTCGGAAGTCAGGGAAGATTTTCAATCTATCTGCCGAGCGTCTAGTGGAAGAGTTCCTTCTGATGGACATTTCTGTGGGAAGCTGCGATTCACAGAGTAGTTTTGCAGTGGCAGAACCTTCGTGGATTTCGCTTACGAGACTGCATCAGAAGGATGATCCCGACCTTCTGCATTTGTATCGTCGAGCTGAAAAAGGTGAATTACCAGATTTCTCTATAGACGATGTGCGTACCTTGAAGTATCGTGGCAGGTTTTGCATCCCTGCTGTTGGAAATATCCGGGATATAGTGTGCAGGGAAGCCCACGGATCTAGTGTTGCCTACCATCCAGGGTCTACCAAGATGTATCATGATTTAAAGCAGATTGCCTGGTGGTATGGGATGAAGAGAGACATAGCCAAATTTGTTTCTGAGTGTCACACTTGCAGGCGTGTCAAAGCCGACCATGGTAGGCCTGGTGGTAAGCTGAATCCCTTGGAGATTCTAACGTGGAAGTGGGAGAGTATCTCGATGGATTTCAATATAGGCTTACCGAGATCTCCTAAGTGGCATGATTCAGTTTGGGTGATCGTAGACAGATTGATGAAGAGTGCTCACTTCGTACCATTTAAGATTGATTATCCGATGAGGAAGATAGCCGAGCTGTATTTGGATGAGGTTATCAGATTGCATGGTGTACCCAAAAGTATCATATCGGATCGAGACTCCAGGTTCACGTCTCGTTTTTGGAAGAGCCTTCAGTAGGGGTTGGGTACGGATTTGAGGTATTGCATAGCATATCATCCGCAGACCAATGGTCAGACGGAGCGAGTAAATCAGATTGTGGAAGATATGATCCGATGGTATATTCTGGACCACGGAGGAGAGTGGGACGAGCGCTTGCGGCTTATGGAATTTGCATATAACAATAATTATAAATAAAGCTTGCAAATGGCTCCTTTTGAAGCTTTGTATGGGAGGCGCTGCAGGAATCCCTTATTTTGGGCTGAGGTTGGCGAGAGACCTTTGTTGGGTCCAGAAGCGCTCGAGGAGATGGAAACCGCTGTGAAGCTTATTCGGGAAGAGATTCAGATAGCCCAGGAGAGATATGAGAATAACGCCAACCGGCGTAGATCGGACTTGGAATTTGTGGTGGGGGACTCATGTTCTTAAAGGTCTCCCCGTTGATCGGAGTCAAGCGGTTTGGCAAGAACAGGAAGTTTGACCCGAGGTACGTGGGGCCGTTTCTGATTGTTGAGCGGATTGGGTTATCAGCTTATAGGCTAGCTTTGCCCGCAAATTTTCCTGGCGTGCATGATGTCTTTCACGCCATTTAGCTGCGAAAATGTGTGATGAATGACAGGCAGGTTTTGGATTATGTGCCTCAGTTGGAGCCGAACCTTTCTTATGTGGAGGTGTCTGTCCGCATTTTGGATTCTCAGGTTCGTGTGTTGCGGAAGAAGACTATTCATATGATTAAAGTTTTGTGGAGGAATCCGGATGTACAAAGCGCGGCGTGGGAATTGGAGTCGGCTATGAGGGAGGCTCACCCTCATCTGCTTCCCTGATCTTATGCCTGGTATGTTTTGTGTTTTTTTATATAGTCCATTCTTGGATATTTCTCTCTCCTTCTTGATAGGGGTGTTGTGAGTAAAGTTTCGAGGCGAAACTTTATTTTAGTGGGATTGGCTATAACGTCCCTGGTTTTTCTGTGTTTTGTTTCATCTTGGATTGGCATTACGATGATGCATTTCCGGCCTTTCGTCGTTGTAGAGCGTGGCCTTAGCTCTTTAGGTTCCTTGTGTAGCCTGGTTGTACCTTGTTAGCAAGATTCCCCAGCTAGCCAGAGTCTATTTTGGTGACTTGGTTGGGCCTCTTAGGGAATGCTTGTGTTTTGGCTTCAGGAGGTGTTAGGTCGAGTGTGCGATCGTCGGATGTTGTTTTCGACCTCACCGTTGTTTTCGTAGCTTGGGTGTTTTGCTACGGTGCGAGTTTTGGTTGAAGTCTGACATCGTTTGCTTTCGCGTCGTTTCGACATTTGTTTTGTTAGCTGTAATGTTTGATGTGCTGTGCATTGCCTGGTGTGGACGAGCTTGTTAGGCAGGTGCCTTGTTTCTTTTTAGGTAAGGAGTTGGCTGTTTTTTGTGTATGTTTGGGTGACACGTCTTGGGTCACGGGCGTGACCCAGGGCGTGTCAAGCTTTGGTAGAGCTCTCGGTTGTGTGGTCGACGGAATTTCGGTCAACAGGTGTTTTTGGTAGGAACACGGCCTGTGACACGGGCGTGTCACAGGGCGTGTCCCCTTCGGTTCGTCGAGCTGCGCTCCATGATCATCGGGCGGTGTTTTAGTGAGTACACGGCAGTGTCACGGGCGTGTCGTATCGGACACGTGCGTAACAAGGGGCGTGTTTCTCTCTGTTCGACGATCGGCTCTCGACGATCGTCAAGCGGAGTTTGAGTTGGTACACGGCCTGTGACACGGGCGTGTCACAGGGCGTGACCCTGTTTCGTCGAGCTGAGTTTGACGATCATCGAGTGGGTAGGTGGGTAGATGTGTGAGTACATGCCCTGTGACACGGGCGTGTCAGACCGGACACGGGCGTGTCAGACCGGACACGGGCGTGTCATGGGCGTGTCTGGGGCGTGTTCCGTACTTTTTCTCCTGAGTGTATTTTTTTTTTGCCGTGAACCGTTTTTCCTCCTCATTTTTCATCATTCCCGAGTCTGGAGAACTTCCAGCGGAAGGGTTTTTGGAGGAGGCGGTGGTTTTGGGCCGGTGATTGCTGGAGGGAGCTCGTTTTTCTCGTGCGATAGCGGATTTGGCTTGCTCTGGTCTAGATCTTCCCTTTCATGTAAGTCATACTTGATTTAGGGTTTCAAGGAGTTAAACTTCCTTTGAATTCTTTTCTTCTTCTCTAAATCATTGCTTTTGACCCGTAGGTGGCGGATCTTGCCGCCAAGGCCTATTTTGTGTTGCAATCGCTGCATCCTGGTGGTAAGGCAAGTGGCTCCTTGCCCTTGCCAAGTTGATCCCTTTTTACCTAATTAATTTGTGTATATTGTTCTTTAATTCCAGACATGTGCTGCTTCATTATTTTCTAGATTTAAATCAAGATTTCTCTCTTTTTGTCTCGGTTTGGTGTCCAGTGGGTAGCTAGAGTTAGGGTGTGGCTGCATTTTAGTTATAGTTTAAGTTTAGTTACGGTAACCCCGAGAAGATAGGATAGATGGGAGAGTTGGAATTAAATTCCCAACTCTCTGTTTTCGCGCGTTGAGAGAGTTCAGGGTGCGGTTTTAACTAAAATTTATGTTTACCCTAAGTAGAAAGCGCTGACAGCGTTGAGCGAGCCGAGTTCCCTCAACGCCGTCATCCAGCGTAGGGTTTGCGGCTAAGTGTTTTGGCGTCAAGTGTGTGGATCTTACTCAACACCGCGTCGAGTGGGCTCGACGCTTCTGCCTTGGGTTCGTGTGTTTCCCTAGGATTGTTAGTGTGACTTTTCCCTAGGTGGGGATATTGGGTGTTCGGCTAGTTTTTGCATGCCGACTCTTGGGTTGTGGCAGGTGGTAGAGTTTTGGTGCCTCTGGAGGGGTGGTTTTATGTGGAGAGCTGTGGCCACTGCCTTTTGCCCCGGTTTGGGTTTTCGTGTGTGGGAACCTAGAGCTACCATTGTTTGACCCCTTAGCCCTTTTTGGATCTGGTTTTGGTTATGTATTCAGATCCATGTTTTGACCCCTGCCATTAACCCACGTGTTAGAACTGTTAGTTCCTTTCCTATTTTATGGCTATTTATTTTGGCATATATGTATATGTCTTGTTGGTGTTGCATGCTCTTTTGTAGGGCATGTTGCTTTTATTTCTCACACTTGGTGTGCTTTGCTGTTCTTTATACAGTGCTCTTTTCTTTCTGTCATGTACCTTCTTTTGCTGATAGCATTTTGTTGTCGGGTTGGTAAACTCTTCTTATTGCTCATAAATCTAATGCTCTATTTTACCTTTTTGATTATTTTCTTGCTGAGGTGTTCTTTTCTGGAATGCATCAGGTCCAGGTTGTAGCCAGTTCATCGGCTAGTTCTTTTGGAGGGGCTTGATTGTGGCCTCTTGTGGTAGCTGAGATAGCTGATCCTCGATCCTTGTTAGGTAGTTATTTTACCTTTCTGTATAGACATGCATACTCACCAGTGGGTTCATGTCAGGTTTTTGACGCCCAATGGTGGCTTATTGCGATGCTGGATATGAACTTAAACTGCTATTTTTTTTGCCTATTTGTGGTTGTTTACTTGCTTCTGGGAATGTTTTATGTTAGGTTGCATGTTAGGTATTTTTAAACCCTAAAAGCATTACTATATATATCTCATGCATGTCATATTTATAAAACTAAGACACCATTTTTTCCTTTAGCGTAAAAAACTACATTTTTATATACTATACTAACCTTAGAGTCGTGCATAGCATGAGTCATCCCTCAGGGACACTTATGCTCATTTAGGTTGTCAACTCAATTTAACCAAAGTATTTTCCGCTGCGTATAAATATACTTTTAATTGTGGACTAGCTGATCCACCGTGCCGAGGGATACAGCCATTAAATATAACTGTTTTTCTTTCATATTAATCTGTAATTTTCCTTAAAATCTAAGGTCTGGAGTTTTGCCTGAACGTGTGCAGTTATCCACTACACGACGCGGCATCACGACACGTATTTTCTCTTGTTCTGATACGATGTAATCATAGAGAAAATGCGGGTAATGACAGACTTCTCTCCAATCACTGGTTCATGCCGCCACCGTCTAATATTGGAATTGGTTCAGGACTTGTCGCCGCTGGAATCGCGGACATATCAGATGATTTTCTCAACCTTCTGATTCTCCTCAACCCTGCCGGCCTCACGTTCGTTCTTCAGCAGCCATGTAAGATTTTGTTTCCAGAAGTTGTAGAGTTTTTCAAGAACATCAAAGTCACGAAAAATGGGACAGCTCTCCAGTCCAAAGTTAAAGGAATCAAGATCAAGCTAAATAAAACCTCTGTTTATACACTTCTTCGACTACCAATCATTGATGAAGAAGATGACTTAGGTCCAGAAGATACTGACGGGACATGTATGTTTTGTGGAGTTTCTCCAGATGTACTCACCATCAAAAGATCTGAGCTGAGTCCAGAAGGAACGCTTTTGGTGGACATCATTGAGAAGATTCTTCTCTGCAAGACAAGTTCTATATAGGATATCTCACTCAGCCTCTTTGACATCATGACAGCAATAATTTTCAGGAAAAGTTAACGTTTGGGATGTTAATTCTGGATAGGATCAAGGACAACATAAAGGCTCCAAGTTATGCTAGGATTATTTCTCTTCTCCTACATGAGATTAATCCTGAGGTGTTCAACTTCTCCAAAGGGACTATTCTCCATTACATGATGAAAGTCTCCATTTCATCCATTCAGAGATGAGACTTGAAGCAATTGAACCCTGCTCAATCTGCCAAAGCTCATGATCTTACAGCTACAGAGGATAGGACCCCATCTCCCTCTCCACTTCAGGTTACCTGCACATCTGGTGCAACTATTGAGGTGGAGCCTGCTCCTTCTGTTTCAGACAGAATTCCTACCCCTCCAACTGTTACCTCTCCTCCACCTCCTACTCCTGAAGATATTCCATCAGAAGTTCCAACAGAAACCATACTCTCCACTGAAGTAGCAATCAATGAGATGATTGTAGAACTCACTGCTGATGAACCTCTTCCCCCTCTTCAAAAAAAACAACCTGCTGAAGTTCCCAAGCAATCCACTCCAGTACCATCTCCACCACATACTCCATCATCTCCCATTCAGTCTCTTACTGCTAACCTAGAGTAGGATGACACTATTTTACTTTCCGATGAGCCACACCAATCTCCTGAACTAGTTGAAGCTCCATTGAAGAACCTGGACTTCACCATCAACATAGTCACTGATGAAGGGGATGCCTTGATCCATACCACTAGAGCTCAGAGCTCAGTCACTGTTGAAGAAATTATTCCATGGTCTGCTCCTCCTCCTCCAGCTCCCATTGTTGCCCTTGCTGCTACTGCTGCCAGTGATTTGATGGGTCATTTTGTACATATACTTCAAGAACAAAGGAAGTATTTTGATGATTCTCTCAAAGCTGTGACTGAGAAAGTAACTACTCTAGAGAAAGAGATGAGCAGAGGATTTGGTGAGATTCAGCACGACACAGATCAACTCAGACATCTATTCCAGATTGGGGCAAAGCTCTAGATCACACTATCACTAGTGTTGGTCATGTCATGGACCAAGGTGTCACTCTTGCTAATAATCAGATTGAATTAGATAAGAGAGCAGAAGCAACCAAAATGAAGATCTGTGACGAGGTAGGCACATTCAAAGAAGATGACATCAATAAACTGACTGTAGAAGTCAGAAAAGGGGGAGAGTTTAGTCAAGGAATATCTTGAGAAATTAGATACAATCAAGTAGACTCTTTGGGAAGTGAAAATGAAAGAGATTCATGATGATGTGCTAGGACAAATTAAGAGTGTGAAGTTCCATACCTATGATACAATAGTTTGGATGCACAATCAGATTCTTCCTGACTTTCCAACTGATCTAAATATCATTCCTCACAATCTGAACCCCTTAGCTACTGCTGCTCCAGCTCAAGCTCAACAACCTTCTTTCTCTCCTAGACCTGAAGGCTGTGAAGGTCCTCCTCCAGAATCATATGCTCAGGTTTGGGAGGCTGACCCAGCAGACATATTCTTCCAAGCTCCTCCTGAGATTAACATTCCAAATAATAAGAGAAAGTATGGTGATGGTGCCTCAGCTAGCAAATCAATCCCAGTTCTAGATATAGAAAAGAGGAAAGCTCCAGAGTTTGCAGAGATCTGGCCTCCAACTTCAAAGTCACTGATTCTAGATACTATCAAGCTTATCATGGACTTCAATGATAACAGGAATGATCATTACAGCTCCAAGGAATGGGAATTGTATGAAAAGTCAATGACAAAGAGAAGGCTATATGAGAGAGAATTTGGAAGGAACAACCCTGCTGCTCCTCCAAAGCCTCCAAAGTACTATCCCAAGCCCTACAGCTACCAAAGAAGACAGCAAGAGAAGAAGGACAAGCAGAACCATTAAGTCTAAGCATGAAGAGAAATATGAGAGTGTGGATATGATTCAATTATAAATGATTTTCTTTTGGATAATCTTATCTATATAACTTCTAATTTTGATCATTTACTCTTTGATGTTAATCCTTATGCTTATTGCACTGCTTTCTCTATTGCATATCTAGCTTTTTTATGTCTATATAATTAACATTAGTGTAAAGGGTTCTGACTTCTATAAATAGGGGGAGATTGTTGGGTATTGTATCCACAATGACCCAGATTTGGTGAAGTCGCCCTTGAACTAAGATGAATTAAGTTGTATTTGATGTTTTGTTTGAGTTATGTGTTTGCAGGACTATATTGCCAAGTGTAGATCAATGTCAGTCTATAATGGGTCACCAAACACAGGACCATACAATGTAATCCCTTATTATGTGATCCATGGTATTGACTCATGTGTAGCCTCTCTATTGAGATACACTTCATGTTCAAGCACTAAGACTGATTGGAGAAAGAAATGTTGCTGAAATTATTGAAGAGGAGAAAATTCCGTTTAAGAAATTTTGCTTAGTCTTTTACTCAAGTAGTAGCTTATTTACTCGAGTGAAACACTTAGTTAATACTCGAGTAAGTCTATTTGTACTCGAGTAAGGGAACTAGCTCTCGAGTAGTCAAAATATAGCTCTCTAGTAGCCAAGTCTATTACTCGAGTAGATCCTCTCTTATTCTCGAGTTAATAGAATTTCCTCTCTAAAAAATTTTCTAAGTCATTTACTCGAGTAGTCATATTAGTACTCGAATAGATTAGACTTTTTTCTCGAGTTACAGAAGACAAGATTTCGTGTTGTTTTACTTCACTCGAGTAGTCAAGTTCATGTACTCGAGTAGTATATCTACTACTCAAGTAGTCCAGGTTTAATACTCGAGTGATAAGATGTAACAACCCTATCAGTTCATATAGTATATATTAGAAGGTCCGGCCGGGGCCCCACAGCATAGACCACAAAACAGGCGGTGCAGTTACGGTGTAATACCAGAGTAGCGCAGCGCACCCTAACACATTGCATTCTAGCGGAAGCCTATAACAACACACTTGAACTCCACACCTGAATGTCCAACATATAAAAACTCCACATTTTATATATGATATGAATGTCTTACACATACAAGTAGTTGGTCTTATGGCCTTACAAGGATTTCAAAATAGTGGCCTCAAACATTGGCACGCAGGCCGGCCACATCAAAAGAAAACATAGCACTTCCATTTCTTTTAGCCTTCGAGGGCTAGCAACGGCAGCAGCAAATCAGTAGGTATGTCAGCCCTTATGCGTCCCATTCGGCTCTCCAGCACCTACACAGGGACATTCCATCCAACGATGGAAAACAGAGGTAACGGTCAGCATTCAGCTGACCAAATTATAACGACCCTACCCCTTTTTCGGGGCAGCGATATTCTTCCCTACAGGCTTAGCATATCACAAGCATGTATATATATCTCAAATAATGTTCTTTCACACACACATGCCATCACAACCTTCAGCCACTCGGCCCGACAGTCCGTGCACTTAGGGTACATTCTTGGTGTTCTGGCAAACTAGTTCCCCACCACCGTATCAGGGTCGCAACCCAACGGCAAATCACTTGAGCATTTACTCTATGGCGTGGAGCCGGAGTTTTATAGTCTTAGTGAACCGGGATTGGCTCGTAGGCCCCCATTGTATCATGGCGCGCAGACCTAAGACTCTTGCTATGCGCTCCAATAGACCACACTTTCAGGTCTCACGTCGGACGGACATAGCGCAGGTCGGATCCTCCACCCCCATTGCTAAAATAGCCTTGACATCACCGAGCACAACGTACTTGCGGCTAAATCAAAGGCGCGGGTTGGTCTCACTGATCCTGTTCTGGCATTCAAGTCTGGGTGCTTTCCTGGGAGCAGCAGTACTTACACTTACACCCATTTCATATCATACATCAACGGGTCTTTCCTGGGCACACCAGTACTTCCTGCTACTCTCTTCAGAAGTATGACTCCGCAATGTCACAAATGTCAGGGGTCTTTCCTGGCTACCACGCCAGTACTTCCTGTTACTCCATTTCATAGGTACCACCTCTTAACATTAAGCATCACAAGCAATACAAGTATAACACAGATATTTTCCTGGACTACCACTCCAGTACCTCCTGCTACGTCCTTTCACAGGTCCAATCTGTCGACTCATATACTACACGTTTATCATAGAGTCTTCTCCCGCTCGTATGCAACATCACCAATCCAAACCAACCTGTCCATATGGGCTTCACACAGCATGCCTATTCTGTACTCAATTTCCGAATCTATATGCCAACCAATTGGGTATTCTATGAATCAACCCAAAGACTCCCACAACAAGCCACCCTCTGGTGGGGGAATCAGATGCATATGCCAAAAGGAAGCCTTCACATGGCTTGGAAGAAAGGTCATTACACTCGAAGACCGCTTCGGTGCCATTATCTCCTAACTGGCTAGGAAGATGCGCAACAGCTTTTCCTCCGCAACACCGGGCTCCGATCTCTCGTCGGAATACCGTAGTAGCACCGGTGACCAGCCCCTTTCCTCCTCCTCCTTCTTCCTCTCCCTTTCTCTCGCTAGGAATGTAGAAAGAGAAGGCCAAATGCAAAATGAGATTTCCCTTCTCATCCACGGCCTTAAGGAAGCAGGGAGGCAGCTCAACCATTGGATCCCAGCTGAAGGAACGGATGGCCATGATTTCCATCAAAATCATAATTTTTTCCTGACACGGTCTGTGCCACCCCCGTGTCCCAGGCCGTGTGCCTCAAGCGGTGCTCAATCAACTTATCCAATTCAGTGACACGCCCATTTGACACGCCTGTGTCATGTGCCGTGTCACCTGATATGCCTTCAGACATGCCCGTGTCTGTGGCCATGTTAATCAGGCTGCACAACTTCAAAATCACCCGAGAATCACACGGCCTGTGACACACCCGTATCTCTGGCCGTGTGCCCATACACGACACTAGACACGCCCCAACTCAAATTCGTTGGGCTGAGTTCATGACCGCGTTGACACGCCCTGTGACACGCCCGTCTCACGGGCCGTGTCCTAAGCACTCGACGATCGTCGACCAAATTTTGTCAACCACTCGTCGATTGTTCACCCGCGAAGGACACACCCGTGTCCTAGGCTGTGTCACCCAAGTTTTTCCAATTTCTGGATTTTGGGGTGTTACAACCCTCCCCTCCTTAAGAAAATTTTGTCCCCAAAAATTGCACCAAGGAACTCAAACAAAAGGATTTTCATTCCACAATCGTTTCAATACAAGTCGATCAACACTGCATAACCGTTACACAAAAAGTTCGGGAAACTCAGCTCGCATGGTCTGCTCTCTCTCCCATGTAAGCTCCTCATGGCCGCAATTGTCCCTCCGGACTTTAACCATCCCGACTGTCTTGTTCCGTAACGGTTTCTCGGCTCGATCCTCGATCTGAATGGGCCTAACCTTCGTTGTTAGCCCATACTACACCGACACTTGATCATCCCTGATAACCTAAGCTGGATCTTTCACGGCCTTCCACAGCACCGAGATGTGAAGCACATCTTGCAATCCACCCAAGTCTGAAGAAAGAGCTAGCCGATATGCCGCTTCTCCAACTCGCTCGACCACTTCAAATGGACCAAGGTATCTTGGACTTAACTTTTCTAGATGTCGAATCCTGGATACGCCTTTGAACGGTTTGATTTTTAAGTATACCCAATCGCCTATCGCAAACTCTACGTTTTGGTGCTTGGCGTTGTAGTATTTCGCTTGACGATCTTGAGCGATCAATAGTCGTTCCCGAATAGTGTGTATTGTTGAGTTTACTTCATCGACTTCATTACGCCTATAAACTCTGGTTTCGCCCGCTTCTACCCAAGCTATGGGAGTACGACACTTTCGATCATATAGAGCTTTATACGGCACGATGTCGATGCTCACTTGGTAGCTGTTATTGTATGCGAACTCCACCATATAGAGATGATCTTCCCATCTCTTTACAAAGTCGAGGGCGTACATCTGAAGCATGGCTTCCATTGTTCTTTTGGTCCTTTCAGTTTGGCCATTAGTCTGGGGATGAAAGGCTGTACTGAATGTCAACTTTGTGCCCAACAATTGATGAACTCGCCTCCAGTCATTCGATGTGAACCTCCCGTCTCGTTCACTTACGATGCTCCGAGGAACACCGTGTAGCCGCACAATCTAGTCAACATATAATTTTGCCATACTTTCTACAGAATCATCCCGCCTATTCGGTAAGAAGTGTGCCACTTTTGTTAGCAGATCAACAATCACCTAGATGGAATCTTTTCCGCGCTGAGATCTAGGCGACCCGTGCACGAAATCCATGGAAATATCATCAAACTTCCATTGTGGAATCGACAATGACTTCAAATAACCGCCCGACTTCTGGCATTCCGCCTTCACCATAGCACAGGTTTGGCATTTGGCCACATAATGTAACGCCACGAAACTCAAAAGAACGACGGGAGTGTCCCAGGGCGTGTTAGGCTCGAGTCGACGTTTTGGCCACGAGGTCGACGAAATTTGGAGTCGACGATCGTCGAGCAAGGAACACGGCCTGAGACACGGGCATGTCTCAGTGTGTGTCGAGCCCGTGTCGACGATCGACCCGGGAGTTGACATTTTCGCTCGACGATGTGTCGAGAAAAGGCACACGGCCTAGGACACGGGGGTGTCCAAGGCCGTGTCATGTGGTCTACGAACTTCGCTCGACGAAGTGTCGAGATCGTGAACACGGCCTGGAGCCCAGGCATTTTCGGGTGTGACACGGGCGTGTCACATTGGATACGGGCGTGTCCAAGACCTGTGTGAGTCTCGGGTGGTTTTCAGGGCTGTGTCGATGGGGGTACACGGCCGACCACACGGCCGTGTCATTTGGAACACGGGCGTGTCAGGTCGAACACGGGCGTGTCGGATGCCCGTATGTTTTTCGAGACGCGTCGATTTTGACGGCGAATGAGGGACACGGCCCTGGACACGGGTGTGTGGCAGGCCGTGTTCGGCACAGGTTTTACTTTTTAGCTACGAATCGTAGCCATTCGTATCCTTATTTTGGGATCCGACGGTTGGGGGTTGTTCCTACTGGGATATACCCGGGATTGGGCCTTTGAAACCGTCATTTCACTTGAGAGGTTCTCTTTCTAAAGTATAGAGAGAGAGGAGAGCAAAGGAGGAAGAAGAAGCTTAGATCGGGTCTTTGGAGGAGCTTCGGAGCTCCAAATCGCGAACCGACTTCGGATCTATGGAGGCAAAGAGAGTGTGGTGCTTTTCATCCACTTACATTTTCATGGCGCCAAGGAAGAACGCTAGGGTAACGATCCTCTTCTTGAGCATGTGAAGCTCTCCTTCTTTGCATAGGAAGCCCGCTCTCGCGAGTTTGCGGTGAGTTGGAGGCGTTCCTTCGGGTAGATATGTAAATTCCCCGTTGTGTAGAGTCCGTAAACGAGAACGTACATAGGCATGATGTGTGAAGCCTACCCGGACATGTTGGTCTGGATCGGTGATGTTGCATTGCATAAATGCTGGAGAAGACTCCGTGTGATTGTTTGTTTTCCGGGTTTTCTACGTGGTAGATTGCAACAGGGAGCCTTGGGGATTAACCCTAATGTGTACCCGGAAAACTGGGCGGATGTGTAATCTTGCCAACTTGGAGGCCTGGGAGCCAACTTGAACATAATCGGGTTATATGATTCTGTTATGGAAACGGGACTCGGGAGAAGTTTGACCTGCGCATATGTGTTTAATTAACGTTGCGATGTGATCACGGGTTAGATGGAACCGTACCCGCTCCATGTCGTTCGGATTAGAGTCGTTGACATAGATGAGGGTCTTCAGCGGTCTATGGTTTTAATTAGCGTGACCCATGCCGGTAAGACAAATTGATCATTGTTGGGCCGTCCTGGGGACGGTGGTTAGTCAGCGGGCTTTGACCGTGTTCACCAAGAATGTGCCCTGAGTACACGGGGTGTGTGGCCATGTGAGCCTATGCCTGTGATGAATGTATATTTATACACTGCTTGGTTATGCTAATAAGTGCAGGGAAGGAGCATCGCCGCCACGAGTTGGGGGCGGGATCGTTATAATTTGGTCAGCATTGATGACCGTTGCTTTTGTTTGCCACCATGCGATGGCTTGTTGCTTGCAGGTGCTGCTGGACCAAGCGGTCAATAGCAAGCTAAAGCCCAAATTGCGAAGTCGGCCCTTGAAGGCCTAATTGAAGTGTTTGCTTGCTTTTATTCATGTATGACCGGCCTGCGTGCCGTGGTTTGTAAAACATATAACTTGAAGTAAACCATTTGTAAGGCCTTAAGGCCAGTACTTGTGTATGTACTACATTCCTATTTGGTGTTTTAGTGGACATTCATGCTTGGTGTTGGGTTCTTTTAATTACAACTTATAAAACTGCTTCCGCTAGAATGCTCTGTGTAGGACGTTATGATTGGTTGGATGGTTTCCATTGAGTAACCACCCGGTCTGTCTGTGGCATATGGCGTCGGTCCCCGGTCGGACCTACTACTATATGCTATACGACGGATAGGGGGTGTTATACATAAAGAGCAACATCTTTCTTTAGCCATTACCCCTAAAACAGATTTTTCATATCTCTGAACATCTTTGTGCTCTCTGGGTGGATTGAGTACTTCATATAATGCGCTTCATACATCAGTTCTTCCCTCAATTTACCCAAATTTGGGACGCACAAACGACCCTCTTTCCGCAAAAGACCGTCATCCCAGGATAAATTGCCATCTGGCCCATCTTTAGCATAGTGTAGCAGATCTTCATCTAGCCCTGTTGCTCGTCGAATCCAGTCTGCAAGGTCACACTATACCTCTATCTAGTTGAGACATGCATCGGCAATAGTATTATTGTCAATACACGAGATCTCCAATGCTTCCAACTCCTAGATGAGACGTTCATCATGCCTCTGCAACCAGCTCGCCCTTACCGGAGCTCTCCGACTCAAGGCATCTGCGAATACGACCCCTTCCTGAGAGTATAATGAATCTAAAAGGTATAGTCCCCGAGGAACTCCAACCACCTTCGTTGTCGCATAATCAGGTCCTTTTGCTCCAATAAGTACTTTAGGCTCTTGTGGTCTGTATAGATCTCCACTTTCACTCCATAAAGATAGTGTCGCCATAGCTTTAGTGCAAAGATAACCGCCGTCAATTCTAAGTCATGGACGTGATAGTTTCGCTCACACACGTTCAGCTGGCATGAGCCATAAGCAATCACCTTTCCATTTTGCAGAAGACCGTAGCCTAAGCCGCTCCCTGAGGCATCACTGTAGATTATATCGGTACCACATGGCGATGATAACACAGGCGCCATGATCAACTGAACCTTCAGCTCTTCAAAAGCTCGCGCGCACTCTGGTGACCAAACGAACTTCTGCTCTTTTCGCATCAGCGTGGTTAGCGGCAAAGCGATCCGTGAGAAATTTGTAACGAATCTTCGATAGTAGCCCGCTAGTCCAAGGAAGCTCCTAACTTCGGCCAATGAAGACAACACCGACCACTCCTGTGTGGCCCTTATCTTCGCTGGATCCACTGCTATGCCCGCTCTACTCACCACATGACCGAGAAACACCACTGACGTTAGCCAAAACTCGCACTTCGAGAAGTTGGCGTAGAGCTGATTCTGCCTTAATGTATGCAACACCGACCACAAGTGCTTCTCATGATCGGCTTTCGATCGAGAGTAGACCAGAATATCATCAATGAATACAATCACGAACAGATTCAGGTACTCTCGGAATATTTGGTGCATCAAGTCCCTAAATATTGAGGGCACATTGTACAGCCCAAACGACATTACCGTGAACTCATAGTGCCCGTACCGTATTCCAAATGCAGTTTTGGGAATATCTTCTTCCCGTATCCTCAACTGGTAATAACCAGACTTCAAGTCTGACTTCGAATAGATGGACGATCCCACTAGCTGATCAAACAACTCATCAATTTGCGGAATCGGATATTTATTTTTCTCGGTCAGCTTATTCAATTCGCGGTAATCAATAGATAACCGCAAGCCACCGTCTTTCTTTTTCACAAAAAGAACAGGGGCACTCCAAGGAGACATGCTTGGGCGTATATAACCCTGCTCCAGCAATTCTTGCAGTTGGACTTTCAACTCCATCATTTCCTTTGGCGCGACGCGATATGGCGAGTGGGCCACAGGTTTCGCACCTAGCACCAACTCGATCGTGAAGTCAATCTCTCGCTTGGGTGGTAGCCCAGGGAGATCCTTTGGAAACACATCTGTAAACTCTGACACGATCGGAACATCGCACACACCGGCCTTAGGCTCAACAACCTAAATTAGCGTGAAGTACAACTCTGCGCCCTTCCGAACAGCTTTGATAACTTGGAGTGTAGACATCAATGTCTCGCTCACTCCTCACATACCCGCGAACTTCATCTCCTGCTCGGTATTCTAGCCCAACATGATCTCTTTGGACTGGCAATCAATCAAGGTATGTTGCTCCATAAGCCAATCCATACCAAATATCACGTCAAATTCTGACATCGACAGTACATATGCAGTTAAACAGAAATCCCGACTTCCTATTTGCACCGCCACATCGCAAGCTCGGTCCGCAAGCATCATACAACCATTCGGCAACATCACTCTGACGCTATCTGTCTTTACACAACTAGGTATCCCAAGCCGTGCTATGAACTCGCTAGATAGAAAAGAGTGCGACGCACCCGTATCAAATAGTGCTCGATCCAGCGTGTTCTGAATCATCACAAAACCTGTGACCATCATGTCACACATACAAACCGCATACACATATGCAATAAACAAAGCATACAAGCAATACAATGCGCAAAACATAACTCATACCTGTGACAACGTCACTCTGCTTGATGGCCTCCTGTAGGCCAAGATTGTAAACCCGGGGTTGCGCCTGCGATGCAGTGGATTCCAGCACTACCTTGCCCTTTTCCACATATGACGCTCCCGCCTTCTTTTCACTCTTGGGCGGCACCCGACAATCCAGGGCTATATGTCCCACCCGGCCACAATTAAAGCATGTACGAGTATCCGGCTTTGAGGTGGCCCCCGATGTTGCTCCCGATGAAACTGAAGAAGGGGCTTGTCCTGTCGTCTTGGGTCTCTTGCCCCATTTCTTCTTATAAAATGAATTCATCGGTCGGGGCACCTTGAATTCCGGCTATGTCACGGCCAAGGCCCTCTTCCCTTGCACCCTCTTCATATCTTTCTCCAGTGCGCACGCAGTGTCAACTAACGCTTGGAAGCCTTGGTTCACAGAACTAGAAAGCAGGAATCGCAACTCGTCCCGCAGTCCTTCATAGAACTGATTTGTCTTTCTCTGCTCATTAGAAAATATCGATTCCGCATACCGCCCCAAGCGAGTAAACTCAGGCAGGTAAGCTTCCACACTGCTATCTCCTTGCGTGAGCCTTTGGAATTTGTTCTCCATGGCTATACGTTGTGTTGCCGGGAGTTGCTTCGCCAGGAAGAGCCAAGATAATTCCTCCATGGACACTTGTGTCAACAGTCTACACGCCAAGTGATGTAGTTCTATCTCATCCCACCATAGACGAGCCTCTCCTTCCTACAAGAACGAGGCTGAGGTGACTTTCTAATGTTCCTCCGATCCAATCGCCGTCATTATCCGCTTTACGCACGATAGCCAATCTTCAGCCTGCGTAGGAGATCCCACCCCCGAAAATGTAGGCAGATGAAAGCTCATAAACTGCTTCAACCGTCGTTCAGCCGCTCGAGGATCTACATCTACAACAGGTTCTCGCCTTGCCGCCACCTGTTCTGGCCTCAACGCCGGCTGTGCCTGCCCAATCGGCTGGCCTTGCATCATGGCAAACAATGCCTCAGCAACCAAATGCACATGTTCAACAGACGGTGGAGGTGTAGGCACCTCGGCTGGTGTCGTACTTTCATCAGAACGCTGGGGCTCTGATTGCCCCGCACCACTCCGCGTCACCTAAAGTTGGACAACACACACATTAGCGACCGTACACAAGCAATATCAACAGGTTAGGAACACGCAGGTTCCTCAAACACATGTATTTGCATTCCTACCATGGACATTCAGGAGTTCAATCGTGTTCACTTGGTTCGCACAGACACGTGCTCGCCACCCCACAAAAGAAGTCAACCACGACTTTGAGAGGGAAAGACCAAGACCTCTGATACCAAAAATGTAACAACCCCATTCGTTCACATAGTATATACTAGAAGTTCCGGTCGGGGCCCCACAACATAGACCACAAAATAGGCGGTGTAGTTACGGTGTGATACCAGAGTAGCGCAGTGCACCCTAACACATTGCATTCTAGCGGAAGCCTATAACACTACACTTGAACTCCACACATGAATGTCCAACATATAAAAACTCCACATTTTATATATGATAGGAATGTCTTACACATACAAGTAGTTGTCCTTATGGCCTTATAGGGCTTTCAAAATAGTGGCCTCAAACATTGGCACGCAGGCCGGCCACATCAAAAGAAAACATAACACTTCCAATTCTTTTATCCCTCGAGGGCTAGCAACAGCAGCAGCAAATCCAGCAGGGACGTCAGGCCTTATGCATCCCGCTCGGCTCTCCAGCACCTGCATAGGGACATTCCATCCAACGATGGCAAACAGAGGCAACAGTTAGCATTCAGCTGACCAAATTATAACAACCCTACCCCTTTCAGGGGGCAGCGGTATTCTTCCCTGCAGGCTTAGCATATCACAAGCATGTATATATATCTCATATAATGTGCTTTCACGCACACATGCCATCACAACCATCAGCCACCCGGCCCGACGGTCCGTACACTCAGGGCATATTCTTGGTGTACCGGCAAACCAGTTGCCCACCACCGTATCAGGGTCGCAACCTAACGGCAAATCACTTGAGCATTTACACCATGGAGTGCAACCGGAGTTTTATAGTCTTAGTGAACCGGGATAGGCCCGTAGCCCCCCATTGTATCACGGCGCGTAGGCCTAAGACTCTTGCTATGCGCTCCAACAGACCGCACTTTCAGGTCTCACGTCGGACGGACATAGCGCAGTTCGGATCCTCCACCCCTCGTTGCTCAAATCGCCATACCATCACTGAGCACAATGTACTCGCAACTAAATCAAAGGCACAGGTTGGTCTCACCGATCCTGTTTTGGCATTTAATCCTGGGTGCTTTCCTGGTCGCACCAGTACTTACTCTTACACCCATTTCATATCACACATCAGCTGGTCTTTACTGGGCACACTAGTACTTCCTTCTACTCTCTTCATAGGTATGACTCCGCAATGTCACAAATTTCAGGGGTCTTTCCTGGCTACCACGCATGTACTTCTTGTTACTCCATTTCACAGGTACCACCTCTGAACATTAAGCATCACAAGCAACACAAGCATAACACAGATATTTTCCAAGACTACCACTCTAGCACTTCCTGCTACGTCCTTTCACAGGTCCAATCCGTCGACTCCTAGACTATACGTTTATCACATAGTCTTCTCCGGCACATATGCAACATCACTAATCCAGACCAACCTGTCCAGATTGGCTTCACACAGCATGCCTATTCTGAACTCAATTTTCGGATCTATATACCAACCAATTGGGTATTCCATGAAGGAACCCAAAGATTCCCACAACAAGACACCCTCTGGTCAGGGAATCAGATGCATATGCCAAAAGGAAGCCTTCACATAGCTAGGAAGAAAGGTCGTTACCCTCGAAGACCGCTTCGGTGCCATGGGCTCCTAACTAGCTAGGAAGATCCGCAACAGCTTTTCCTCCGTAACGCCGGCCTCGGATCTCTCGTCAGAATACCGCAGCAGCACTGGTGACCAGCCCCTTTCCTCCTCCTCCTTCTTCCTCTCCCTTTCTCTCACTAGGAATGTAGAAAGAGAAGGACAAATGCAAAATGAGATTTCCCTTCTCATCCACGGCCTTAAGGAAGCAGGGAGGCAGCTCAGCCATTGGATCCCAGCTGAAGGAACGGATAGCCACGATTTCCTTCAAAATCATAATTTTTGCCTGACATGGCATGTGCTATGCCCGTGTCCCAGGCCGTGTGCCTCAAGCGGTGCTCAACCGACTTATCCAATTCAGTGACATGCCCATGTGACTCACCCGTGTCACCTGACACGCCTTTAGACATGCCCGTGTCTGTGGCCGTGCTCATCAGGCTGTACAACTTCAAAATAACCTAAGACTCACACTGCCTATGACATGCCCGTATCTCAGGCCGTGTGCCCATACACGACACTAGATACGCCCTAGCTCAAATTCGTCGGGCTGAGTTCATCGACCGCGCTGACATGCCATGTGACACGCCCGTGTCACAGGCCGTGTCCTAAGTACTCAACGATCGTCGACCAAATTTTGTAGACCACTCGTCGACTGTTCACCCAGGAAGGACACGCCCTGGGACACGCCCGTGTCCCTGGCCGTGTCACCCAAGTTTTTCCAATTTCTGGGTTTTGGGATGTTACATAAGATTTTCATCCCTCGGAATTTTTCTAAGTCCTTTACTCGAGTAATAATATTCATATACTCAAGTAGTTTATCTCCTCTCGAGTATTCTAGTTCTAGTACTCAAGTATCCTGTTTTCTTCTCCCAGAAATTTTTTCTAAGCCTTTGACTCGAGTAGTTCTTCTACTCTCGAGTAATATATTCAGTACTCAAGTAGTCTAGTTCTACCACTAGAGTAGTTCAACTCCACGTCTCGAGTAATTATATCAGCACTCGAGTAAATCACTTTGTACTCGAGTAATTACTCATTCTTTTTGGATTTTTCTCTAAGTCTTTTACTCTAGTAGTCTCAATAAATTCTCTCGAGTATTGTTATTAAGTACTCGAGTAGGTAACATTTTACTCGAGTAAAATAGTCGGATTTTTCCAGAAAATTGCTAAGTATAGATTTGACGGTAATTTCAAATGCTGTGACGTGATTGGTCCACATGTACGTCATTAATGCTAATTATGACCATTATGGAGATCTTATATAAGGTCTTGTCAACACTGACTAACCCGAAGTGCTGTCAAGAATTATTCTAAGTATTCTGAATCTTATTCTCTCTGCCTAAAAATTTAAGCTGTCGCCGCTGATCTTCTTCATGCAAGTCACTAGGGCTTTCGATTCAAGAGCTTCAGATCAAGATTGACTTCCAGATCGAGATTGCTATTCGTCTCCTTATCTTCACTCGGATCGTGTGAAGTCAAAGAATTTCGGATCCAATTCTTGCCGAAGTCCTTCTTCAACCTATTCTGATAAAGCCATAAAGATCAAGAGGAAGACATTGACTGACTGTTTCCAGATCTGAGAAATTATTACTGTTTGTATTTCATTATTCTCAATTTAATTCTTATAGGAGATTTCTCTCCGAGTGTAGGAGCTTTTGCCTCCGAGTTGTAGGAAGTGTTTGTCTTCCGAGTGTAGATCCGTGTTATGGATCGAGATTGTAGGAACTTTATTCCGAGGCGTAGGATTGATTTTCAATTCGAGATAGTGGAGTAGCTGAGTCCAGTGCTTTGCTAGATTGGTGAGGGAAAGTGGATGTACCCAAGGTTGGGGAACCACTATAAATCTTTTGTCGTCTGTGAATGCTTGGTAGATAATTGTGTGCATAGATCTCTAAATTGTTATTCCACAAAGGACGCATAACTCACCTATTCACCCCCCTCTAGGTGATTTAGGTAGACAAGTGAACACTTTCAACGCCTTGGTAGGCAAGGATTTAGCTGGTGATGAGATGAGCGAGGACCAGTGCTCCTCCTCGTCTTATTTCTAATTTCCTCTACCTGTGTCGGGCAGGTAATATTATTTATGTATAGGGGTACCTGCATTATCTTTGTATCGGTACTCGCTACCGCAATGGATATTCGGCCAGTTACCTGTGCATTTTTTTCATAGGCAAATTAGTTAGAACTTTTTCGTTAGTCGAATAAGTCGTGCTGGGTAGACAATAACTACAGTAGTTATCTTTCATTTCCTGTATTTTTATTTTTCATGTCTATTTTAGTTTTATTATTTCTTTGTGTTTTGTCTTTTTTTCTTTTGTTTCGTGGAGCTCACCCCTGCAGGTATTCATTGCAAATTTGTATTTGCGGGGTTCTGATTCTTCGTTTGGCGGACCTGCTTCTGTTTTTTCACGCGTCTTCTGGTATGCTCACTAGCTGAGCATGGGGTAACCTCTCCGCTTATCTCTATCTGATTTTAAATTCAATATCATATATTGTGTAGCTTAGTTTAAGTCTGGGGGAGAGCCAGTCTTTGTTACCATTTGTACTCGCACATTTCCTTTTCATACCAGCAGCTTTTGTTGTTTTATTTTGATTCATTCATTGCATCGCACACCACTGCACCCATATGAGCACGTGCTTAGCTGTTAGCGTGCTGTGAGTTAAACTCGTTTCTTTTGTATGATTTGGGAAAATTATTGTGCTGGCATAGGATTGTGAGACGAAGTAAAATGTTGACCCCTGCAGTGCTAATAGTCGAGTGCTCTCGTCTCGTGTAGAAATTGGAGTAGATTTAATTTTTCTATATGCTTATAGTTTTATATTTTTTCTATTTGCTTAAATACTCTTTATTCTACTCAAAAATTGGTGAATCTGGTGTGAATCGAACGGTAGTGTAGGGATGTGTGTAGCCGTCACTAGGCTCATTTTGCTCGAGTCAAGCAGAAGGATCATCTTTCTCGGTGGCTAAGAACTTGCCCCAAGCTACTTTCAAAGCATTAGTGCATGGTTAGTCAAGCGTGAGCGTGATGTAGACCATCATTTTTGGTCCGGTTGAGCTTTGTACCATTCCTAACGTCTTATCCTCGAAAAGCCCCGTTGTTCCTACCCCTTCTTTTTATTTAGCTCCACCAATATTTCACCAAAGCCTCATAGCCGATCCTAGTCGCACACCCAGGTCGATCTTTAGTGTTTTAGATTTTCTTGTAGGGGTGTTGATATGGTGATATTCCTTGTGAATATGTAGATGTGCTCCAAAGTTTTATTTGCTGAAATTGTTAAAATAAACAGATGATTTGAAAAAAATATATAAAAGTTAATTGTGAAAAATAAAAGTGAAAAGAAAAAGTATAATTGAAAATTCTATTTGAGATAAGATTGTATTTGGAGTAGGCGGTGCACACACCCATATTTTAAAAATTAAGTTTGGGGGTGTGGTGTACCACTTGTATTTTGGTTAGCGGATGGATTCTTTTTTATGCTAGGTCATTTGGGTTAGGTGCGTAGCCTTCTTATTTATCTTTGTTTACCTCACCGAAACCCAAACCTCATCTCTTATATTAAATTCCTACGGATTCACGCTTGAGTTGAGCTAGTATCGTGGAGAGAGTGTGAACGGGAAGCGTATGGTCCCCGACATTGATGGATTTCTTTGGAGGTGAACCTGAGCCATGGTCTATGGCAATGCTCACCTTAGTGTCCTGCCTACTTTCTCCCTACGTGTGACCAGAAGATTCACCGTGATCCCATTTTTGAGTTGTAATAAAATATTGATACGCATTGTGAAAAGCATAAACTATTTTGTATACTTAGAAATTTCCACTATTATATTTTTACGCGCACGAGCATGCGACTTCGCATGGTACTCAGTATCTCAATTTCTATGTAGCTAGTTTATTTTCCCCATCTGCATAGATTTTGATTGCTTGGGACGCACAAACAGGTAAGTCTGGGGGTGTGATGAGTCCTATTTATATACTGATTTTCGGACTCATCTGGGCTAGTTTTCTTACTCGTGCACCGCATTTCAGCCAGTAATTGGTTATATTTGCTTCGTTCGGTCATTGACCACATTGTGCACTATTCTAGCCCAAGGGTATGCAGTTGCACATTCTGTTGTTAGGGGTATGCACATGGTGCTCCCCATAGCTATTTCTGTTTGGTTTTGTTTGCATTCTGGTTCTGGGAGCTTTTGCTCCAGCAAGGTTTTTTTGCTATGCAGGTAGTCGGGACATCCCAGATTCCATTTCCAGGTCCTGTGTAAAACGCACGTTCGTGCGAATTTGTTCACGCACTATTTGAGATTTATTGTGCGTTATACACAACAATTCTGCTGGTGTCTGTGGTTACCCGTGCGTTTTGTTCCCGCACGGTTTCGGCCAAATCGTACGAGAAGGAATCACACGTCTGCATATATTTCTCTCAATTTCAGCTTTCTGGGGTTAATCATGTGTTTCCTTCACGCACGGGCATACGCGCCCATGCGCGAGTAAAATAAATGGTTCACATGTATTATCTTATTTTCCTGCACTCTGTGTTTACCCGTGCGATTTCCTTTATGCATGGGCGGAAGCGCCCATGTGCGAGTAAAATGCATGGGTCAATGCATCTTCATCCGCAAGCTTGTCCTGGAAGTTAATAACGCACGGTTAGCGCACGGTCGTGCGCCAAACCGTGTGTGACTATTTTTCTAACCTGGTTCTATTTAAGCACAGATTTCCTCCATTTGGAAAAGATTTTTCTCCCGCAATTCCTCCTGCCATTTTAGGGAAAATCTCCGCCATCCACCTCGGCCCTTCATCCTGCACCAAGGAGAGAAGCCTTGGCCATGCTCGCGAAGCCTACATCTTGCCGGCGCTTGCTCTCGGCCTCCTCCTTCATCTTTTAAGCTCTATTTCAACTTTGACGCCATAACCAACAAGCAAAGGGAAGCTTGCATCCTTCTTCCACATCATGAAATAAAAAAGACGGGTCCTTTGGAAGGTAGTGACATCCTTCTCTACCTCGGCCATAGTTGAGGATCGAGCTTGGATGCGGATTGAAAACTCGGCGATTCCTTTTGCGACCCCTCGACGAGCCTTTGGATTCGGTCGATCTCTTGACTTGTTCTTTCTTTATTATTGAATATATCTGTTTAAATCTATTTATGTTCATGATGTGCACATTAGTTGTAAACTTTATTTGTTTCATGTCTATGTGAACTTGTTTTGTTTTACCTCTTTAGTTGCTTGAGTAGCGCCCGTATTTCCATCCGCCACCACATCCGGTTCTGCCGCTCTTGCGATTACAAGAGGTGAGCATAGCGAAGAGGTTCTCTTGACCCTCATTCAGCCGTTCTGACCACCTCATCCACAAGCCTACTGTTCCATCCGCCTAGCGATTCGGTGCATAACAGCCCGTGTAGTCTTCCATCCCGCCTGGTGAAGCATCGCATAGTGACATTGCATATGAGTAGTTTATTAGTGTTTTACTTTCTTTTTCCGCATCAATCAAAACCGCATTCGTTAACTCCGGCATAAGGACTTCAATCTCAAGTCATACTCAAAATTAACTCCACCTTATTGTGTTCCTTGAGAAATCGATACTTGGGGACATTCGCCCATTTTATATTACTTGCGTGACCTGTACACTTGCCGTTCAACACAAAAATAAGATCAGCCCAAAAAGATGTGGCAAAATAAAGCATTGGTCAACATTAGATCACCACAACTACAATTACCCCACCCCATTCTCGGGGCGGTGATACTCCGTCCCTGTAAAGCAAGCAGTATGGTATTTTTATAATTACATAACCATCACAAAAGTAGGCATGCACGACCACACATCCCGTCCACTCAGGGCACATTATTGGTGTACTAAAATTCAACATCATCTCCATCCTTTGATGGTTATTGAGCTTATACCATCAGACTGCCTTGCCTAATGGACATTCCCAAGATCAGACGATACACTTGTAAGACCCCCTCCCTCTTACCAAGGAGGGCTACCGGGTCTTATGCCCAGAACTGCCGTCTTACGGTGGCACTAACGCACGGGTTAGTCGACACCGCAATATGCTGATCCTGCCGGCTAGTACGATCATTTAACCTGTAGGCCAATATGAGAAGAAGAAGTAAAGTAGTATATAAATTCACTAGTCCATAAGTCACATAGTACAATCATATATATGAAATGAAAGGTACACAATATAGTCCACAAAAGAGTACAAAAGAAAGAGTAATAAGGGCTTATGCCCAGTACATCAAAACCACTCTCTCTCAAAATAAATAAAAGCGGAAGATATACTAGTGTATCAGATCTCGTTCCACCTGAGGACGCACAGTAGTGGTAGTAGCCTGCTGAAGCTGTATCTGCTCCTCAAGTCCTGCCTCCTCGACGTGCTGGTGCTCCATCTCCACGGGCTCCTAAAAATAGTATGGTCACCGACCATTAGTCAAAAAGGTTAAGTCGTTTCCTCCGCACCTTGCCCCGCAGCTCCTAGGCACCGAGCGGGAGGACGAAGCGGATGACAACAAGGCGTAGCAAAAGTGGAAGCAGGTGACAGAATCTAACTAGCAGTTGTAATATGTAATATTGATCTACTCTAGCAGTTCTAAATATAGTACAAGTAAGTAAGAGTAGTACAGTAAAGGAAGTAAAGAACAGTAGTAAGAGCAAGTAAATAAACTATTCTACCACTATACTATCATCACAAAAGTACCCTAACTTATATAAATGCCCATACAAATATATAAGTTAGGATTTCCATGAAATTTAACTTATCATATAAAAGAGCCCATACTAATTTATATGATAAGGATCTATGAAGCGTATGACCTAATATGATGCAATTTTATGCACAGGCAAGTGCAACTCACACACAATGACTCTGTGATCACAGACCTTTAGTTCCCACTTTTTGAGAGCTAGCATCACTCTCGGGTACCACCGCTGTGGCTACGGCAGCAGCGGAGCGGGCGTCTCCGCTTCTAGGCCGGTATGCACACTACCAAGCCTTAGACCCCTCTCATACGCCTCTGTACACGTCCAAGGTGCACTCTAGAGTCTCGCGTACGTACTTTGCTGACAACCCGTCAGTCTTGTTGGGTCGGATGTGCGTTATCGGGGGTCGTCCTCCAGACCGCAGTGTAAAACAACCCACTGGCCCCTCTAACCCTCACAATCGCCTGGTGCACCGTACTGCCATCGGTGTGACGAACGGCCAGTACCGCATACCCCGCCACTAGATTTATGCACATGCAAGTATTTTACTCCGAGCCTTCCGCTCGCAGGACCAAACCCGTCCTGAAAACCCTCAAACCCAACCCGGGTGAGAACACACATTAGTGCCTTTATACCAACTCCCTCAAACCCTACACGGGTGAGCATATATCATGAATCTCTCCAACCCTACATGGGCGAGAAGGTACAACAAATGTCCTAATCTTTTAGACTACTCTTGTCTACGGGTTATTATACTTAGTGATTTAAGATTAATCCCAGGACTGCCCCCGGTATTCCCTGTGAAGGGCTCTCAAGGGGCACTAGGAACTGTGTTGGGATTACGCCCAGCGTTCCCTTTTGCAAGGATATTTACTTTAGTTGATGGCTACCCATGTTTCACCCCAGCTCTCTTTGTTGCTCTGGAACAACCCTAGTGACTTAAGGTGTTACCGGGAAACTGACGGTCTTCCGTCGACCCCCACTCCAGTTGCTACCTAAAGACTTGCACTTTTAACCCCATCACTAAGACCATACTACCCACCAGGGATTATTCATATTACACTCTCTTATTTCTTCCGATAATCAATCCCCTGGTAACCCCTAAGGCAAGACCTATTTATGTTATATGCAGACCATGTCCTATTATTACCCTAAAAATGGAATCTTCCAATCCTTAAGGCATCTTGCCCCTAAATATTTATCCTAGGGTGGTATGGGCTAAGGGAACTATCCTATGAATTCTCATAATTTTCCTTGACCAAATAATCCCTTAATTAAATCTTTTGAATTAATTACTAGGTCACTTTACACATGAAGTAGTATGATTGGACATCCACTGACCTAGGTAAATTTTCCTGAGTTGTATAATGATAAAATATTACTGTCTACAGAGTTTCATAATTTCCTTTGATTATTTATGCCAATTCCTTATTTAATATCAAATTCACATAATTTCCATTTTCCAAATGAAGTACAGGTAATATGTAATCCAAAATTCTAGGAAAATTACAGAACATATAAAACATTAATTTATGACTATTGACAGAGTTTCATCAACTTTTATTGTGTAATGGCCTATCAATTTTCATTCTTATATATTTACCAAAAATGTCATTATATTAATTTAAAAACTATGAATACACCCATTAATTCTGAAAAATTATGCAAGACTAATAATACAATTTTACAGCACTAGAATTATTTCCAAATTTTTCTGAGGTGCATATCCATCAATTCAAGAATAAATGAAATAAGGGTAAAATGGGCATTTTAAGATATTTTATTCCAAAAGTTCTTCAACCAGAAAGATCAAATTTTCCTAAGTCAAATGTAACCTTATCTACATCTTGGCAAAGTTTGAGGATTTGTGCTTGAGGAAAACCTATTTTTCAAATTTATTTTCAAAAGGAGCCATATATTTAAAAATTCCAATTAATGGGATTTTTGTTCCAAAAATCTCATAATTAATCTGAGGGGTGACATTTACCCTAATTAACCACTGTAAATAAATCCAAGATTTTTGAATGCCTCCATTAGGCTGAATACATAATATTTAAACTATTGCTATTAGCACCCAAGGTAATATGTACACCATCACATGCAAGTGGATTTTCCCATCATGCAGTGAAGCAAAAGTGCTGAAATTTTTATCATGCACTAATGGTGTTCCCTAGGACCCACCCCCAAAATATGGGGCCATGAGGAGTCATATAACTCCATATATTTCATTTATTTACATTTTGAAATTATGACCAAAACTATAGGAAATGTTGTTTCACAAATTCCTAAATTTTGGCAGGGACTAGGTATGCCCTAATCATGCATGTACCCAAAATTTGGGTTCATGGTGATTGCTGGTTTGACTTGGGCATTCAGATGAATTTCTGCCCTAGTCTAGGACCAGTCCTAGGAAAAATGTCCTACAGGCCAGAATACGGGACTAAAGTTAATGATTAAGATGTCAAATTAAAGGTAACAGGTAAGGCTACATTTTTCATTCAGGGATCAGTTTCTGTAAATGCCTCTAAGAGGCCTGAAATTGACATGCAATGTCACTGTATTTATGTGACACTTAATTAAATTCATTTCATTATATATATATATATAAGTATTTAGATTTTTAAGATGAAACCACACGAATCTTAAAGCATCTATGAACGGGATCCGTTCATCGTCCCCACTGGATTATCGGCTGAGATTCATCTTTCCTGGATGATGTTTGCTGGCAGTTTCCGGCCAGCTGAGGCGGCGCCACCCCCAGCCAATGGTGACATCACCTTCACGGTGGTGGTGGCTATCGTTTCCCGGTGATGGGGCGGCGGGAGACGGCGGCGATGGTGAACCCGAGCAGTTTCAAAAGCTTGGAAAAATCTCACTTTCCTCCCATGGCATCGGGCTCAGTTGAGCCCGATATCTCACCTAATCGATCTAAGATCCTAGTACGGGTATAGGTGAGGTGAAACGAACCTGGATTGGGGCTTGGCTGCGGGTCAGGCGACGGTTTGCCATGGTGGTGGTGCGCCGGTGAGCTCCACCCCGAATGCTTGATTCTCCACCGATTTCCATGTTCCAACACTCGATTTTGATTCCTTTCTACCTCTTGAAGCTGTTGGTGAGGTTATTTGGGGCTGAGGTGGAGTATATGGGGAGATACAACCAAGGTGAGCTCGGGCTCAGCCTTGGTTGCTCCGCCCTTGCTGCCAAGTGGCACATAGCCCCCATTTTCCTCTAGAATGAAGTGAGGAGGTCGGCCAGCTGGTGTTGGGCAGATAAATTCAGCTGAAGGGGTGGCCATGTGGCCACCATTCCCTTTCATCTCCATTTCTCTCTCCTCTTTCTCTCAAAATCTCATTTCTACCCCTTTGTATGCATTCTCTCTCCTGATTTAGAGGGGTAGGGATGGTCTTGTTCACTTGGGCTGGCTATGGGCCAAATTTGGTGGGCTTGGTGCAAAGGAGGGTGGCTTGGTCTTCATTTCACTCTTTTAGGTCGAATAGTTGACTTGTTGACTTGGAGAGTTGACTTAGTCAACATGGTGGGTGGGCTGACCCTACTTGGTGGTAATGGGTCTAGTGGCACCACCCAACTTGGGTTGGGTCAAGGGGGTGCCCTACTTAGGCTAATTGGGCTTATGAGTGTGGGTTTGACCAAATTAAGCCCATGGTTGACTTGTGTCAATTGGGGTCAAAGTGTTGACCTAATGGCATGCCCTAGGGTGCACTTAGATTATTTTTAAGGTTAGGGATGTTGGGGTCATGGTGTGGGTAGGGTCCTCATTTAGGCTAGTTTGACCTAGTTTGACTTTGGTCCTATAGTGGGCTCCACATGGCTACCACCCACTACCTAGTGTCAAACCTGGTTGATCTCCTTAAATTCACCCCATACCTAACCCAATCTAAGTTGAGGGGTCCAAAAGTAACATGGGATGTTACAAATTCCAATAAATAAGAAAATAATTTCGTCCCCGAAATTTAAGTTCGGGTCTACGGGGTTCTACTTGCAAAAATTTTTAAGAAACTTTAAAACATAACTTGAAAGTACCAGATGCGAATAGCTCCGGGTGTTGCTCCAGCATCAGATCCCTCGGCTCCCAGGTGTGGTCCTCCCATCCATGGTTGGACCACAGCACCTTCACAAGAGGGACCTTCTTCTTCCGCAACACTCGGATGGCTGTATCGTCAATCCGGATCGGCTCTAATCTAACTGATCTGTCAGGCTCTACCGGTCCGGCTGTAGTAGTAATGTGCTGCTCCGGCCGAAGGAGAGCTCTTCGCAAGGAAGAGACATGGAAGACGTCATGTAATGCACCCAACTCCGGTGGCAGCTGCAGTCGGTAAGCTAAGGGGCCGATCCGCTCCAGGATCAGGTATGGCACCATGTATCGTGGACTGAGCTTCTTGTGCCTCCGCACCCGAGAGACTCCGTGTACTGGAAGTATCTTCAAGAATACTCTGTCTCCAACCTGGAACTCCACCTTCCGGTGTCGAGCATCATAATACTTTTCCTGCCTGCTCTGGGCCTCTAGTAGCCGATCCGTGATCAATCGAATCTAAACCTCAGTATCCTCTATATAATCAGATCCAAGAGCCCTAGTATCCACATCCTGAACCCATGATAGCGGTGTCTGACATCTCCTCCCATAAAGTGCCTCATATGGAGCCATCCTGATGCTATCCTGGTGGCTGTTATTGTACGAGAACTCAATCTGTGGCAGTAGCCTCTCCCAAGGCTTCCTCGTATCCAATATGCACAGTCTGAGTAGGTCCTCCATGGTCCGGATGGTCCGCTCGGTCTGTCCGTCGGTCTGCGGATGGAAGGCGGTGCTAAAAGTAAGCTGAGATCCCAAGTAAGCATGCACGGCCCTCCACTCGCTCGAAGTGAACCGACCATCACGGTCCGAAACAATCGTCCTGGGAATGCCATGATATCTGACGAACTGCTCCACAAATAGTCTCGTCAGAACTGCTACTGGGGCATCCTTCCGAACCGGAATAAATCACGCTACCTTGGTCAGTCTATCCAATATGACCCATATAGAATCATGCCCAAAGTGGGAGCGAGGCAATCCGTGTACAAAGTCCATAGCAATGTCCTCGAACTTCCATTCTGGAACTGGCAGTGGCTGTAGTAAACCTCCCGGGCTCTTGCATTCTTCTTTCACACGCTGGCAGGTCTCGCAATGGGTCACAAAATCCGTGATCTCCCTCTTCATCCCGGGCCAATACATAGACCTCCGCAAATCTGCCCACATCTTGGTGATGCCGGGGTGCACTGAATATCTGGAGCAATGAGCCTCTTTGAGTATGTCATCCCGGATACTGCCCCCTGCTGGTATGTAGATGCGCCCACGGAATCGAAGAAGATCATCCTGTAGCATGTAGTCCTCAACCTTGCCCCTCTCCAGGGCACTAAAAATCGGCTGTAACGCAGCATCCAACCTCTGATGTGTTCGGATGCGCTCCTGTATATCATCGCCACTGATCACTGAGCTCAAATACTCTCGATACACTACTGGCTCGGTCTCAGATACCATGGTAATGTGCATGTCCTCCATCATCTGTAGCAGCTCTATAGACATCAACCGGGGCTCCGGTCCAGAAGTGTCGGCCCTCCTGCTCAAGGCATCTGCTACTGTGTTTGCTTTTCCCGGATGGTAGTGGATCTTATAATCATAGTCACAGAGGAATTCCAGCCATCTCCTCTGTCTCAGGTTTAAGTCCTTCTGTGTATCGATATATTTAAGATTCTTGTGATCTGAAAAGATGTCACAATGAATCCCGTATAAGTAATGCCTCCATATCTTTAGGGCGAATACCACAGCCCCGAGCTCTAGGTCATGTACTGGATAGTTATGCTCATGCTTCTTCAACTATCTTGAAGCATAAGCAATAACATGTCCATGCTGCATTAGGACTGCACCCATCCCCTGGTAAAAGGCGTCCGTGTAGATCTGGAATCCTTCGCTCCCGGATGGAAGCGCAAGAATGGGGGATGAGTTGAGTCGGTCCTTCAGCACCTGAAAAGCCGTCTCGCACCGCTCTGACCAAACAAAATCTGCGTCCTTCTTCGTCAAGGACGTGAGGGGGAGTGCTATCCTCGAGAATCCCTCCACGAACTTGCGATAATACCCTGCTAGTCCCAAGAAACTGCGAATGTCAGATGCGGTCTTCGGCCGTGGCCAATCCCTCACTGTCTCTATCTTGGCTGGGTCCACTGCTAATCCAGCCCCACTGATCGTGTGCCCCAGGAAAGCCACCTCCTGCAGCCAGAACTGGCACTTTGAAAATTTTGCGTACATCTGGGACTCCCTCAGCCTCTGCAAGTCCTGCGCCAGGTGCTCTGTATGCTCCTCCTGAGTTCGGGAGTATATCAGAATGTCGTCGATGAACACAATCACGAAGCGGTCTAAGAAGGGCTCGAATACACGGTTCATTAGACTCATGAATGCGGCAGGGGCATTCGTGAGCCCAAAAGGCATCACCGTGAACTCGTATAATCCATAGCGTGAACTGAATGTCGTCTTCGGTATGTCCTCTTCCCTGATACGGAGTTGGTAGTAACCGGATCGCAAATCTAGCTTGGAGAACCAGAAGGCTCCCTGCAGCTGGTCAAATAACTCATCTATCCGAGGTAGAGGATAGGTATTGCGGACCGTTAACCGGTTCAGCTCCCGGTAATCTATACATAGTCGCAATGACTCGTCCTTCTTCTTCACAAAGAGAACTGGCGCTCCCCACGACGATGAACTGGGCCGCACAAATCCTGACTCGACTAGCTCTTGTAGTTGAGTCCTGAACTCTGTTAACTCCCTAGGAGCCATCCTGTAGGGTGCCCGGGACACCGGCCTCGCTCCCGGTACTAGCTGAATCCTGAAATCCAAGTCTCTAGCAGGTGGTAGCCCGGGCAATTTCTCCGGGAATACGTCAGAGAAATCCCGGACCACCGGAATATCTGAAATAGTCGTCTCTGCTCCCACCATCTCAAAGCAGATAAGATAAACTTC
The DNA here is from genome assembly GCA_039583875.1 of Platanthera guangdongensis. NCBI lineage: Eukaryota > Viridiplantae > Streptophyta > Magnoliopsida > Asparagales > Orchidaceae > Platanthera > Platanthera guangdongensis. The sequence continues at coordinate 87,531,572 of CM077147.1, read as the reverse complement.
TTCTCCCTGCTCGTGGGCCTTCACAGCCTGTACAGAAGATAACAATAGGTGGCAGATAGGCTGAATACCTTCAACGATAACATGAGAGTCGCCATGCCTTAGCGTGATCCTCCTGGACGGACAATCTATCTGAGCATGGTTCCGATGTAACCATGCCATGCCCAAAATCAAGTCGAAGTCCTGCAGCTTCAGAATAGTTGCTGGCGCCTAAAATACCTTGCCGCCAATCTCGGCCTCCATATCACAATGTGCAATGGTCCGCAGCTCTGACCCATCGGGTAGACACACCCTCATCTCTAGTCCAGGAAACCTCTCCACGCCTTCGAGTCCGTCGATGAAGGCCTCGGATATGAACGAGTGCGAAGCACCCGTGTCGAAGAGAGTATGAGCGGGCTTGTCGCTGATCATAACTATGCCTGAGGTTTGTTTACGTTAAAATTTATTGTTATCCTATAGTTCCAGGTACTATATATAATTAAAAATTCAAGAAATTTAATAATTAAATTTAAGTACCTGTGATAACCTCCTCGGGGTTCCTCTGCTCTGTGAGGTCCAAGGCGTATATCTGCTCCTGCTCGCGTCTCCTGCCGTGATATCCCCGGCCTCAGCCTCGTCCTCGGCCTCGGCCTCGGCCCTGTTGTACTGGGGCCACTGGAAGTGGAGGAGGAGGAGGATGGAATCGATGCGGGCACGCCGACCTAATGTGCCCGGGCTGGCGGCATCCGTAACAAACTACCTGTCGGTGGCCTCGGTCATCCTGTCTCCTCGGATCATGCATCTGTAGAGGTGGGGGAGCCAATGCTGGAGGAGGCCCCTACTCCTGCCTGAAGTTGGGATGACGACGTCCCCCAACCTTCTTATATCTGATAGTCCTGCCTCTCTGAGAGCCCCTGCTTCTCTCTCCTAATGTCGACCCATCAAATGGTCTCTTCCCTCCGGCTCGCACCATCAGCTGGTCAGCCTCTAGCTTCTTTGCCATCTTGATGATCTGCCTAGATCTGCCATGAGAAATGAACAACAAGGCCTGCCTCAAATCATCCCTGAGGCCCCGGTATAACCTCTTGGCATACCTCCTATCATCGGTATCCTGAATCCCTGCGAACCTGGCCAAATGAGAGAACTCTCTCTGATACTCGATCACCGATCTAGTCCCCTGCCTGAGGTTCAAAAACCTCTCCTCCAAGGCATCTCTGTCCGTAGCAGAGATGAAGTGCTCCAGAAATACATCGCCAAACTCCTCCCATGATATCTCTGACAGCTCAAAGTCCGCATATGTAGACTCCCGCACTGATTTCCACCATCACTTCGCATGAGCCTCTAGTACAGAGGTGGCTAGAGGTACTGCCTCGCCGACCGGGCAGTTGATGCCTGCTAAGATCTCGTGTATGGCCTCCAGCCATTCCTCCGTATTTACCGCATCCTCTGTCCCACGGTACATCGGTGGGGACAGGCTCTTGAATGCACTCAGCCAGCTCGACCCCGGATTTGGCTATGGAGTCTGTTGGGTACATTGGTTTAAATGTACCTGATTTGAAGAAGCCTCACCCTACTCAATGATATACATCAAAATGTATTTGATGTATTTTGAGTTGCCTTGTGCAGGTTAAGTATTTGCAGGGAAAGATGAAAAAGTTTCTAAGTCCATGTGTCGACACCCAAAGGGAAAGTGTCGACACTTAAGAGGACTTGTGTCGACACCCAGGCAAGCAGTGTCGACACTTGGAGTACTTGTGTCGACACCAGGGATGCAAAGTCGACACCAGACAGAAGTGTCGACACAAGGAGCTGTGTCGACACTCAATGAAGAGAGTCCAGTGAAGCTGTGTCGACACTTAGCAGTTGTGTCAACATCCAGTGAAACTGTGTCTACATCAGAAAGTGTCGACACTTGGAGGCTGTGTCGACACTCAGCAAAAGTCAACAGAGTCTAAGTATAAGTGTCGACATAATAAAGAATGTGTCGACACTCAGCAGAAGACTCAACACTTGAAGAAAGTGTCGACACAAGAAAGAATGTGTTGACACTCAGCAGAAGACTCAACACTTGAAGAAAGTGTCGACACAAGAAAGAATGTGTCGACACTCAGCAGAAGACTCAACACTTGAAGAAAGTGTCAACACAAGGAGCTGTGTCGACACATAGCAAAGTTCAACAAAATTCTAAGTACAAGTGTCGACACTAAGGAGATGTGTCGACACTCAGCCAGAGTCTCAACAGAAGAAGAATGTGTCGACACAAGTAGCAGTGTCGACACTCAGCAAGTATCAACACAGAAGCTATGTGTCGACACCAAGAAGATGTGTCGATACTGAACAAGTTCAACACATGAAGATGTGTCGACACAAAGGTGTTGTGTCGACACTAACAAGAATTCAACTAAGTGCTGAAGAACAAGGAGTTGTGTCGACACACAATATCAGTGTCGACACATGAAGAAGAAGCTGTGTCGAGAAGTGAATTCTACAACACAAGGAGTTGTGTCGACACCTTGTAGGCTAGTGTCGACACTTAGTCAACTTTTGTCGACACTTGATCTATAAGTGTCGACACTTAAAGACAGACAGTCTCGACACTTTCAGACAGTTACAGATTTTTCAAGAACTGACTGGATGACTTGACAGCTGCCATTCCAGCCGGTCTACTGCACCTGTCAGAGTTGTCAGAAATCAGTTATGAACCGGACCAGCTGGTCACCATGAAGAAGGCCTATAAATAGGCTTATACTGTCAACAGAAAGAGATGATTGAAAAAGAAGATCAAGTTGTTGAAAAACAATTCATTGAAGACTTTCAAGTGAAGTTCTAAGTAGTTGGAGAGAGAGAGCTCCATCCAAGAAGACAGCTGTTGGAACCAGGCTGAGAAGAAGGGTTCAGATTTTGTTCTGAATCTTAAGTAGCAGAGATCAAGGATCAACTGCAGAGGAGATCAATCCTATTGTGTTCTACATTCAAGAAGCTTTGAACAAAGCCAGGTCAGATTGATCTCAGCAGAGTTCATCCAAGAACTCATCAAGAACCTATCAACTCATCTCTCTATTCTGAGTTATAGGTATATACACTTTGTATTTTAAATTTCTTGTAGGATCCATAGTGATCTGAGTTGTAAGCTTGCAATTATAAAGGCTGAGTGTAGGGCCTGTGTGCCTGAGTGTAGGAGATTTATATCTCTGAGTGTAGGCCTATTGTGGCTGAGTGTAGGCCTTGTGGCTGAGTGTAGGCTTTGTGAAGAAGCTGAGTGTAGGTCTTTGGAGAAGACTGAGTTGTAGGGCCTTGGGCCTGAGCTGTAGGAACCTGTTTTGGGGTTCTGAGTGTAAGATCTGAGGATCTGAGATAGTGAAGGAGTTTGGCCGAATCTAGTACACTACTAGATAGGCGAAGGGGGAAAGTGGATGTACCCAAACATTGGGGAACCACTATAAACCTGTGTGTTCACTGTGTGCATGTGATATTCAGTGATTGCTGTTTGATTGCTTGGAAAAAGTAGTTATAACTCTGTGAAATTATCTGAATTCTGCCTAAAAAGTTAAAAAGATTCAAGTCACCTATTCACCCCCCCCCCCCCTCTAGGTGATTAGGTACAATATCTTTCAAGTGGTATCAGAGGGAGGTTACTCAAAAAAGAACTTAACAGTCTGAGTAGATCCTGTTGGCAGATTCAGTCTAAGTCAAGTGAAATCAAGAAAATCAAGAACCATGGGTTCCACTGAGAATCATAAGGAATTGGGATCCATGAAGCTACCCATTTGCAGAAAAGAAATATTTGGCATTTGGAAGGAAAGGGTGAGACTATTATATGGAAGCCTCAGAACCCTAGAATATACATCACAGTTAAAGAAGGGTCATATGTGCCTATGAAGGTTTCAGTCTTAGATGCAAATCAGAGAACACCTAAGGATTTCTCTGAAATGACAAAGGATGAGATAATTCTTGCCACAATGGACAAGAGGGCTCAGAATATCATTGTGAGTGCTATAGATGATGCTACCTTTCAGAATTTGATACACTGTAAGACATCTAAGGAGATGTGGGATACCTTGATAGTGTATATGGAGGGTTCTGAAGAAGTGAGGCAGGTCAGAAAGTCCTTATTAAACCAAGAATATGAAAGCTTCAGGCAAGGTAGATCTGATAGCATAACAGAATGCTATAAAAAGTTTTATAGGATTGTGAATTAGCTAATGTCCTATGGCAGGGAATTCAGTAATTATGAATTAAATGATAAGTTTCTAAGGTCCCTAACAAAGGATTGGGACACCAAGATCTGTGCCATAAGGGAAATGACAAAGTTAGCAGATATCCCTCCACCCACACTGTTTGGAAAACTACTATCCTATGAGATGCAGTTGATGGTGAGAAAAGAAGAGGAGAAATCTACAAGAAGTGAACATAAAGAAAGGACAGTGGCTTTCAAGACAGAAACCACCAGAAAATACAGAAGTAAGTCACCAACTCCATCTTCTAAAGTAGCTGAGACTGAGTCAGATGATTCAGAAAGCAGAAAGTCTGAAAGTAGTGCAAGTGATGAGGACTTTGCAGCATTCACAAGACACTTTCAGAAATTTCTAAAGAAGAAACAATGGAGGACAAAGCCATCTACTTCACAGGGTAAAGATGACTATTATCAGAACAAAAAGTCATCAAAGAAAGACAGGAAAAAGACCAAGTCAAGCAAAGCAACTCTATCAAAAATTGTATGTTATTGGTGTAATAGACAAGGACATGTTATTGCAGACTGTCCAGAGAAAAGGAAGGAGTCTAATGATAAGAAAAAGACTCAATTCAAGGGCAAAAAGGAAAGATCTTTTGTTGCCAAAAAGGATAAGAGCCTGTCAGACATATCTTCATCAGAAACTGAGTCAGATGATGAAGCATACATAGGACTGTTTGCTGAGGAAGAGGAAGAAGAGTTCATCCAGATCATGAACTCTATATATGAACAAGAGGACAGTTAGTGCCAAGGACTGATGGCATTGACAAAAAGTGACAAAATCCAGGAGCAGCCTGGACCTAGTAAGGTACAAAATTGTTCTTTAAGTTCAATTTCTTGTGCTAGTTCAGAATCAGATTCATCATCATCAAGTGATGAGAGTGCATCTGAGTCTGAAGGGGATATTCATCAATTGATGGATGAATATAAAGTTCTGTTGCAAGCTTTTAAGAAGAGCAAGTCCCTAGCCAAGAGTCAGGCAAAGGAAATTGATAATCTCAAAGTTGCTGCAACTGATTTTGAGAAGATGATTGATCAAAATCTAAATGAAATAGCCAGACTGAAGCACATAACTGTGATTCAGATGAGGACTATTTCATTTAAGAATGATCAAATCAAAAGTCTGGAGATTAGTCTTCAGAAGGAGAGAGATTTAGTTGCTAGGTTTTCTAAACCAAAGTCTGTTCTACCCTTAATTGATGAATTTGTTCATCAAAAAGGTAAAGCTGGACTGGGGTTTTCTAAACCTGCTATGACTGTCAAGTCCAAGTCCAAGGGCAAAGCCCCAGCTCTCAACAAGCCAGCTGTAGATAAAACAGCTAAGAATGTACCTAAGCAAAGGTACAATAGGTTTGAGTGTTGGTGCTGTGGCAAGGTAGGCCACTTTGCCATGGACTGTTGGCACAATGCAAGTGCCAAAGTGAGTAGCAAACTGCCTGTTGGAAAACCTGCAGGTAGCTTTGTTAGGAAGCAAACTAACCAGTACCAAGGACCCAAGAATTCTCTGGGTTCTAAGGTTCACTAATCTGTTTTGCAGGTGAGTCCAAGTGGCCATGCCCCAATATGGTACTTGGACAGTTGATGTTCCAGACATATGACTGTATCAAGGGGATTGCTAAAGGACTACACACCTATCAAGGATGGTATAAAAGTCACCTTTGGTGGTTCTGAAAAAGGAATCATCAAGGGTTTTGGTAACATTTCTAACTCCTATATTGCAATTACTCAAGTGGCTTATGTTAAGGGTTTGAAACAAAACCTTATTAGTATAAGTAAACTGAGTGATTTAGGATATGACATCTCATTTGTTAAAAATAGTTGTCATATCAGGAGGTCAAATGATCAAGAGATTATTTTGACAGGGTATAGAAAGAGGAATGTCTATTGCCTAGACATTATGGTTGAGAACAATGGTTCTCCAGTGTGGCTTGTAGCTGATGAGAAAGTCTCTCACTGTGTCAAATGGTACAAGAGGCTAGCCCATCTCAACTACAAGATAATTGACCAACTCTTTAGCAAAGCGTTAGTGAGGAATGGTCCTCAAGTTAAGTGTATTAAAGATGGAATATGCTCAGCTTGTCAAAAGGGCAAGCAGACAAGATCCACCTTTGGTAGCATTGAAAACAAAGATGTTGTGAGGTGTTTATACCTCTTGCATATGGATCTCTTTGGTCCTATGCCAGTTCACAGCCTAGGTAGGAAGGTCTATACCTTTGTGGTTGTAGATGACTACTCAAGGTTTTCCTGGGTGTTCTTCCTTAGACAGAAATCTGAAACACCTAGTATCTTCCATAGCTTTGTCAAACAAATTCAGAATGAACTAGACAGTACAGTGGTCAAGATAAGAAGTGACCATGGTACTGAATTTCAGTCTGATAGTATGGCAAAACTATGTGAAGAATTTGGGATATTTCAAGAGTTTTCTTCACCTAGAACACCTCAGCAAAATGGCATTGCTGAGAGGAAAAATAGAACCTTGATTGAGGCTGGTAGGACCCTATTAAGTGACACATCTCTACCAGAATATTTCTGGGCTGAGGCAGTTAATACTGCATGCCATGTAATTAATAGGGCTACCATTACTAAAAGCCACAATAAGACCCCCTATGAGATTGTGAAAGGCAGAAAACCAAACCTATCCTATTTCAGGATCTTTGGTTGTAAGTGCTTTATACTTAACAATGGAAAGTCTTACTTGACTAAGTTTGCTGCCAAGTCCCAAGAGGGAATTTTTGTTGGGTACAGCAACAACAGTAAGGCTTATAGGGTCTATAACTTGTCTACTCAAGTTGTAGAAGAGTCTGTACATGTAGTATTTGATGAAACTAGACTTATTAACAATGAGTTGTCTAGTAGTATATGCAGCTCCACAGGTATAACTAAGAAGATGGACAAGCTCACTATTGAAGAAGAACCCACTGTAAGACAGCAAGTAGAAGATAGTGGCTGCTGTGCAGGGGGAGTACTACATGTACCTAATGAAGAAGAAGTCCAAGGAGTGCAGCAAGATGAAGGAACTGAAGAAGTTCAACCTGAAGCCAGGATGCCTCCAGCTAATAGGCATCTTAGAGATCATCCAGCAGATCAAATCATTAGTGATCTAAGACAAGGGGTACAAACAAGGAGCAGAAATCTGAGTGCAGCACTCTACTCCAGTTTTCTATCCCAAGTAGAGCCAAAGAAGTTTGAAGAAGCCATCCTAGACCCTCGTTGGATTGAGGCAATGCAAGAAGAGCTGAATCAGTTCAAAAGGTGCAAAGTCTGGGAGCTTGTTCCTAAACCAAAAGACCACAACATAATTGGAACCAAGTGGATCTTTAGGAACAAGATGGATGAACATAGAGTAATTGTCAAGAACAAAGCCAGATTGGTTGCTAAAGGATATAGGCAGGAAGAAGGTATTGACTTTGATCAAACCTTTGCTCCAGTAGCCAGACTGGAAGCCATAAGGATGTTCCTGGCCTATGCAACCTTTCAAGGTTTTAAAGTATACCAAATGGATGTTAAGTCAGCCTTTTTTAAATGACAATCTGAAAGAGGAAGTATATGTGGAACAGCCATCAGGTTTTGTTGATTCAACTCAACCTAATTATGTCTATAGACTTAGGAAAGCATTATATGGGTTAAAACAATCCCCTAGGGCTTGGTATGAAACCCTGTCTAGTTTCCTCATTGAGAATAAATTCACAAGGGGGAAAATAGATAAGACTCTATTCCTTAGGGAATCCAGAGGCAAGATAATACTAGTCCAAATATATGTAGATGACATAATATTTGGGTCTACTGAAAGTAGTCTTTGCAAAAAGTTTGCAAAACTAATGCAAGGGCAATTTGAGATGAGCAGTATGAGGGAACTTAAGTTCTTCTTGGGTCTCCAAGTTAGACAGACTGAGAATGGATTATCCATATGACAGTCTAAGTTCACCCTAGAACTGATAAGAAAGTATGGTATGTATTCATCCAGTACCATGAAGTCTCCTATGGGGTCAAGTATGTCTCTTAGCAAGGATGATGCAGGGAAACCTGTAGATGAGACTTTGTATAGAGGGATAGTTGGCTCCCTACTCTATTTGACTGCAAGTAGACCAGATATCCTGTATGCTATATGTGTATGTGCTAGGTACCAAGCATGCCCTAAAGAGTCTTATTTGACAGCAGTCAAAATGATACTGAGATATCTAAAGGGCACTCCTTATCTAGGCCTTTGGTACCCTAGGAATGGAGACTTTGATCTAACAGGTTATTCAGATTCAAACTTTGTAGGATGCAAAGAAGACAGAAAAAGCACAACTGGAACCTGTCAATTCCTAGATGGAAGACTGATTTCATGGAGTAGCAAAAAGCAAACAAGTGTGGTTATCTCCACTGTAGAGTCAGAATATGTGGATGCAGGAAGTTGCTGTGCTCAACTTCTATGGATACAACATCAGCTTGAGGACTATGTAATTCAGATAAGTAGAACTCCACTGTTTTGTGATTCTACTGGTGCTATATCAATTGCAAACAATCCTGTTTACCATAGTAGAACTAAACATATTGAAATAAAATATCATTTTCTTAGGGAACATGTAGAAAAAGAAGATATTTTACTGGAATATATTCGAATAGATAATCAACTAGCTGATATGTATACTAAGCCCTTAGAAGAAACTAAGTTCAATAGGTTTAAAATTGAACTAGGTATGATAAACTTAGAATAAGTTTATAGAAATGACTAAGTAAAATGGTGTCGACACACAGAGATATCTGTGTCGACACAGAAAAGTAGTGTCGACACTTCAGGGAAAAGATGTCGACACATCTAGGAAGTTGGTGTCGACACTTTAGAAAATTAGTGTCGACACATACAGTGTCCGTGTCGACACAAACAAGGTGGTGTCGACACTTAGAGTTTACTCAGAATTATCTAAGTAAAGTCTCGACTAAATGTCGAGTTAAGCGGTGTCGACACATAAACAAGTGTCGACACATATATTCTGTTGACTAAACTTGTGTCGACACATAGGTGTCGAGACATTAAAAGTCAGTGTCGACACTTTTCAACAGTGTCGACACAATTTAAGTTAGTTAACCCGCCCTTTCATCTTCAATCTTAGAAAGGTATAAATAGGATTTCTCCATTGTCTGTCGACACGCTCACTAAAGTTTCGAGACCAAACTTGTGTGTCGACACCTCTCTTCTCTCCATTCAAATTCTTCAAACCCTAATGGCGCCAAAGCTCGATGAGAACGTAAACGAAGGCTATGAACTGGTGCGGCATGCGTTTGATGATGCAGAATCAGAAATCAAGGATGTAGTAACCCTAGTTGCAGACTCAGGGTTAGATTTTCTTATGTCAGAACCAACCAAGATCTGGAAGAAGGAAGTTTTAGAGTTTCTGAATGGAGCAACCCTAGACGAATCAGGATTCAAGATAAAGTCCAGGGTTCATGGAGAAAAAGTGAAGGTCTCACCAAAAAGTTTGAGAAAGATCCAAAATCTACCAAGGACAAAAGAAGAGGATGAAGTTACTGCTTCTAAAACCAGAGATGCATTAACATGGTGTGGTCTAGATTCCAAGCTGAAAATTGGATCTGTATTCAATAGGAAAGGCATGAACAGCCAGGGGAAATTTCTCTCAGAAATTGTTGGAAAAGTGATCTTAAGTAAGCCTGAAGGGCATGACAGGATATCAGCCCATATGTTCAATCTTATGACAAGGATAATCTTCACTCTACAAACTGATTGGTCTGTTGTTGTCTTTGATAAGATTAAGGAAAGTATGAAGAAGCTCAATTTGGGTAGGATATTAAGTTTATACCTTGCTGGTAGTATACCAGAGGTTATGAGTCAAGCTGCAGGCTCTAAAATCAATCATATGAGGAAAATGGACATGAGACTCTTCTCCAGATGGGATAGGGTCTTGACCAAAGAATTGCCTACTCCTGAGAAAATAACTCCACAAAAGAAGAAGAAGAAGAAGATAGCTCCAGTAGCTCAAGAATCATCAAGTAGTTCAGAAGAATAAGTTGTCTTCACTCCTGATGAAGAAGACACTGGAGATGCTGGGAAGTCTCCAGCTCAACAAGAGGTTACTGAGAGGCAGGGGAGCTACCTCAAGCTAGCCCCTTATACCAGGATTCAGTCCAGGGGGAGCATCTAGTAGTGGAAGAGCCAACTCCACTAGAGAGTGAGCAAGCAACCCACACTATCCTTGAGGTAATCTCAGAAATCAATCAATTAGATTTCCTTATTGAGAATGAAGTTATCATTGACAACTTATCTGATGTTAATCAGCAACCACAGATTGACAGTCTACCCCCAGATGTTGTCATGAAGGACACATCTGTTGCAGATCAAGAGGAACCCCATCAAGTAACTGATGAGATAAGAGAATCTCCATCACTACCTCAACAAGAGTTTACAATGGAAGATCTCTTTCTTAATCTGGACCAAGCTGACTTTGAGAAGGAAAGTGCTGCTGCCAAGGGGGAGAATGCTCCAGTTGGGGGGGGAGCAAGTAGTCATTGTTGAAGAACCTGCAAGGACAGAGCCTGAAAAACCAAAGAATGTTGAGGAGCTACCTAAGGAGAGGGTAGAAATTGCAAGTACATCAGCTTCTGAAGATGAGGAGGCACAAAGAGCTAAGAAAAGAAAGTTCCAAGTATTTAAGAGAAGGAGCCAGACTTATAAGAAGGCTTTGCAAACTATAGCACCACAGCCTGTACTACAGCCAGCACCAACTGTAGATTACAGTGCTCTGATGGTTGCTATGAAAATCTAGCTTGATGAGCAGAGACAAGCACTGGAAAAGTATGTAGATGAAGGACAAAAATCTCTACAGTTTGATCTGGCCCAGGACATTAAGTCCATAAGATTTGAGATGAATCTAAATAAAAAGGAAATGACTGACTGCTTCCACAAGGGAGGGAATGCAGTAGTCTACTTAGCTACTCATTAAGAGAAAATAAAAGCTCAAGTGGATGACATTACACTGAAGCAAGGATATGTTCTTGAGAACCAAATCAGAATGAATGATAACTTAACTGCTTCACACAATGCAATTGTCACAGAGATGAAGAACATAGCTGCTGGACTGACTACTTCTACTGCTACTGCTAAGGCAGAGTTTGATAAAGCTTTACAAGAGAGCTTAACTGCTGTTACAACTGCAATTGAAAACTCTCAGAAGTTAATAACTGAAAAACTCCAAAGGTTAAAACCTTTCTTTAAAGATGGAGTCAACTATTTGGATAACCAAGTAAGATTTCAAAAGGATGATCTAAGAGATCACATGGAAAGAGAAGTCATAAAGGGGGAGAGGGTGTTAGTCAAAGCCAGCTCTGATCATGCCAAGTGGATTTCTAATTCTATCAAAGCTACTCTAGGTTATCCTCCTTTATGTGATGATGACAATGTAGCAGAATCTGGGATACATCCTGCATATCTAGGAGGGGAACAACCTGAAGTGGCTCAAGTAATTTACCCTCCTCTAGATTTTGATATGGTTCAAGCTGATATACAATCAATGTATAGCCCACCTGAGGGATAGCAAAATGTCATCATAGAAAAGGTGGTTCAGCCAATATCTGAGGCTATGCAAGAAGCTTTACTGAAAGAACAAGAAGCCAGACTGTCTAAGAAGAGGTTCAAGAAATATTATTTTGACTGCTTGGAAGGCTGCCAAAGATAATATACAAGACAGAAACAAGTGGTTTTCTGAATTGGAACGGAGGAAGCATGAGACCAGACAAGAAGCCATTGTGCAATACAGGAGAAAGGCAAAGATGGGAAAGCTACCTCCTACTGCCCAGGAGACTAGCAAGTACTTTCCCAAGCCTTATCATTATTTTGAGAGGCAAAAGATCAAAGCTGAAGAGCTAAAGAAGAAGGATCTTAAAGGCAAGAAGCCTGCTGCTGCTAAAGATGCTGAAGCTCCTGTGCAAGCCAAGATACAGTCTGGAAAGGGAATAGTGATCAAAGATGCTGATCAAAAATAGAATAGAAGTTTCTTAAGTTTACTATGTAATCTTTTGATGTTAAATATTTTGTAACCTTTTGAATAATGAATATGACAAAGTTGTTAGAACAATGTGCTGTATAATAAATCTGTTTCATAATTGTTCTGAGATGATATCTGTGTATGCATGTTTGTTTAAATACATGTTATGTACTTTCCCTGATTGCATAATCCTGTTTTACATCATTATGTAATTTTATTATGAATGTTGTATATCATTAACTAAGGGTTATGACTTCTCCAAATAGGGGGAGATTTTTGTGTACATTGGTTTAAATGTACCTGATTTGAAGAAGCCGCACCATACTCAATGATATACATCAAAATGTATTTGATGTATTTTGAGTTGCCTTGTGCAGGTTAAGTATTTGCAAGGAAAGATGAAAAAGTTTCTAAGTCCATGTGTCGACACCCAGAGGGAAAGTGTCGACACTTAAGAGGACTTGTGTCAACACCCAGGCAAGCAGTGTCGACACTTGGAGTACTTGTGTTGACACCAGGGATGCAGAGTCGACACCAGACAGAAGTGTCGACACAAGGAGCTGTGTCGACACTCAATGAAGAAAGTCCAGTGAAGCTGTGTCGACACTTAGCAGTTGTGTCAACATCCAGTGAAACTGTGTCTACATCAGAAAGTGTGGACACTTGGAGGCTGTGTCGACACTCAGTAAAAGTCAGCATAGTCTAAGTATAAGTGTGGACATAATAAATAATGTGTCGACACTCAGCAGAAGACTCAACACTTGAAGAAAGTGTCGACACAAGAAAGAATGTGTTGACACTCAGCAGAAGACTCAACACTTGAAGAAAGTGTCGACACAAGAAAGAATGTGTCGACACTCAGCAGAAGACTCAACACTTGAAGAAAGTGTCGACACAAGGAGCTGTGTCGACACTTAGCAAAGTTCAACAAAATTCTAAGTACAAGTGTCGACACTAAGGAGATGTGTCGACACTCAGCCAGAGTCTCAACAGAAGAAGAATATGTCGACACAAGGAGCAGTGTCGACACTCAACAAGTATCAACACAGAAGCTATGTGTTGACACCAAGTAGATGTGTCGACAATGAACAAGTTCAACACATGAAGATGTGTCGACACAAAGGTGTTGTGTCGACACTAACAAGAATTCAACTAAGTGCTGAAGAACAAGGAGTTGTGTCGACACACAATATCAGTGTTGACACATGAAGAAGAAGCTGTGTCGAGAAGTGAATTCTACAACACAAGGAGTTGTGTCGACACCTTATAGGCTAGTGTCGACACTTAGTCAACTTGTGTCGACACTTGGTCTATAAGTGTCGACACTTAAAGACAGACAGTCTCGACACTTTCAGACAGTTATAGATTTTTCAAGAACTGACTGGATGACTTGACAGCTGCCATTCCAGCCGGTCTACTACACCTGTCAGAGTTTTCAGAAATCAGTTATGAACCGGACCAGCCGGTCACCATGAAGAAGGCCTATAAATAGGCTTATACTGTCAACAGAAAGAGATGATTGAAAAATAAGATCAAGTTGTTGAAAAACAATTCATTGAAGACTTTCAAGTGAAGTTCTAAGTAGTTTTAGAGAGAGAGCTCCATCCAAGAAGACAGCCGTTGGAACCAGGCTGAGAAGAAGGGTTCAGATTTTGTTCTGAATCTTAAGTAGCAGAGATCAAGGATCAGCTGTAGAGGAGATCAATCCTATTATGTTCTACATTCAAGAAGCTTTGAAGAAAGCCAAGTCAGATTAATCTCTGCAGTGTTCATCCAAGAACTCATCAAAAACCTATCAACTCATCTCTCTATTCTGAGTTATAGGTATATACACTTTATATTTTAAATTTCTTGTAGGATCCATAGTGATCTGAGTTGTAAGCCTGCAATTATAAAAGCTGAGCGTAGTGCTTGTGTGCCTGAGTGTAGGAGATTTGTATCTTTGAGTGTAGGCCTGTTGTGACTGAGTGTAGGCCTTGTGGCTGAGTTTAGGCTTTGTGAATAAGCTGAGTGTAGGTCTTTGGAGAAGACTGAGTTGTAGGGCCTTGGGCCTGAGCTGTAGGAACCTGTTTTGGGGTTCTGAGTGTAAGATCTGAGGATCTGAGATAGTGAAGGAGTTTGGCCGAATTTAGTACACTACTAGATAGGCGAAGGGGGAAAGTGGATGTACCCAAACATTGGGGAACCACTATAAACCTGTGTGTTCACTATGTGCATGTGATATTCTGTGATTGCTGTTTGATTGCTTGGAAAAAGTAGTTATAACTCTGTGAAATTATCTGAATTCTGCCTAAAAAGTTAAAAAGATTCAAGTCACTTATTCACCCCCCCCCTCTAGGTGATTAGGTACAATATCTTTCAGAGCCGGGACTTGCTGGGATCTGAAGGCATCCAGAATCGCCGTCAAAGTCTGCCCCATCTCCGTATGTAGGAATGGAGTGGCAGCTCGAGGGGGAGGAGCCACATTTTGCGGCGCGGTGACCTGTGGAGGTTGCATAAAGGTAAGGTTAAAAACAGAATTGGCCTAACCCATTGTACTTTGTGGACCATTTATGTGACTTTTGCACAAGGGCACACCATTGCTTCCGCTGCATAGTTTGTTCGCAAACTAATTCTCGGGCAGGGGTGGTCCCATGTTGTGGACTTCTTTCTCATATGATCGTTGTTCAAGTGATACCAGTTTGTAAGACCCCCTCCCTCTTACCAAGGAGGGCTACCGGGTCTTATGCCCAGAACCGCCGTCTTACAGTGGCACTAACACACGGGTTAGTCGACACCGCAATACGCCGATCCTGCTGGCTAGTACGATCATTTAACCTGTAGGCCAATATGAGAAGAAGAAGTAAAGCATTATATAAATCCACTAGTCTACAAGTCACATAGTACAATCATATATATGAAATGAAAGGTACACAATATAGTCCGCAGAAGAGTACAAAAGAAAGAGTAATAAGGGCTTATGCCCAGTACATCAAAACCACTCTCTCTCAAAATAAATAAAAGCGGAAGCTATACTAGTGTATCAGATCTCGTCCCACCTGAGGACGCACAGTAGTGGTAGTAGCCTGCTGAAGCGGTATCTGCTCCTCAAGTCCTGCCTCCTCGACGTGCTGGTGCTACATCTCCACGGGCTCCTAAAAATAGTATGGTCACCGACCATTAGTCAAAATGACTAAGTCGTTTCCTCCGCACCTCGCCCCGCAGCTCCTAGGCACCGAGCGGGAGGACGAAGCGGAGGACAACAAGGGGTAGCAAAAGTGGAAGCATGTGACAGAATCTAACTAGCAGTTGTAATATGTAATATTGATCTACTCTAGCAGTTCTAAATATAGTACAAGTAAGTAAGAGCAGTATAGTAAAGGAAGTAAAGAACAGTAGTAAGAGCAAGTAAATAAACTATTCTACCACTATACTATCATCACAAAAGTACACTAACTTATATAAATGCCCATACAAATATATAAGTTAGGATTTTCAGGAAATTTAACTTATCATATAAAAGAGCTCATACTAATTTATATGATAAGGATCTATGAAGCGTATGACCTAATATGAATGAATGTTATGATGCAATTTTATGCACAGGCAAGTGCAACTCACACACAACGACTCTGTGATCACAGACCTTTAGTTCCCACTTTTTGAGAGCTAGAATCACTCTCGGGTACCACCGCGTGGCTACGGCAGCAGCGGAGCGGGCGTCTCCGCTTCTAGGCCGGTATGCACACTACCAAGCCTTAGACCCCTCTCATATGCCTCTGTACACGTCCAAGGTGCACTCTAGAGTCTCGCGTACGTACTTTGCTGACAACCCGTCAGTCTTGTTGGGTCGGATGTGCGTTATCGGTGGTCGTCCTCCAGACCGCAGTGTAAAACAACCCACTGGCCCCTCTAACCCTCACAACCGCCTGGTGCACCGTACTACCATCGGTGTGACGAACGGCCAGTACCGCATACCCCGCCACTAGATTTATGCACATGCAAGTATTTTACTCCGAGCCTTCCGCTCGCAGGACCAAACCCGTCCTTAAAACCCTCAAACCCAACCTGGGTGTGAACGCACATTAGTGCCTTTATACCAACTCCCTCAAACCCTACACGGGTGAGCATATATAATGAATCTCTCCAACCCTACACGGGCGAGAAGGTACAACAAATGACCTAACCTATTAGACTACTCTTGTCTACGGGTTATTATACTTAGTGATTTAAGGTTAATCTCAGGACTGCCCCCGGTATTCCCTATGAAGGGCTCTCAAGGGGCACTAGGAACTGTGTTGGGATTACGCCCAGCGTTCCCTTTCGCAAGGATATTTACTTTAGTTGATGGCTACCCATGTTTCACCCCAGCTCTCTTTGTTGCTCTGGAACAACCCTAGTGACATAAGGTGTTACCGGGAAACCGACGGTCTTCCTTCGACCCCCACTCCAGTTGCTACCTAAAGACTTGCACTTTTAACCCCATCACTAAGACCATACTACCCACCAGGGATTATTCATATTGCACTCTCTTATTTCTTCCGATAATCAATCCCCTGGTAACCCCTAAGGCAAGACCTATTTATGTTATATGCAGACCATGTCCTATTATTACCCTAAAAATGGAATCTTCCAATCCTTAAGGCATCTTACCACTAAATATTTATCCTAGGGTGGTATGGGCTAAGGGAACAATCCTATGAATTCTCATAATTTTCCTTGAGCAAATAATCCCTTAATTAGATCTTTTGAATTAATTACTAGGTCACTTTACACATGAAGTAGTATGATTGGACATCCACTGACCTAGGTAATTTTTCCTGAGTTGTATAATGATAAAATATTACTGTCTACAGAGTTTCATAATTTTCTTTGATTATTTATACCAATTCCTTATTTAATACCAAATTCACATAATTTCCATTTTCCAAATGAAGTACAGGTAATATGTAATCCAAAATTCCAGGAAAATTATAGAACATATAAAACATTAATTTATGACTATTGGCAGAGTTTCATCAACTTTTATTGTGTAATGGCCTATCAATTTCCATTCTTACATATTTACCAAAAATGTCATTATATTAATTTAAAAACTATGAATATACCCATTAATTCTGAAAACTTATGCAAGACTAATAGTACAATTTTACAGCACTAGAATTATTTCCAAATTTTTCTGAGGTGCATATCCATCAATTCAAGAATAAATGAAATAAGGGTAAAATGGGCATTTAAAGATATTTTATTCCAAAAGTTCTTCAACCAGAAAGATCAAATTTTCCTAAGTCAAATGTAACCTTATCTACATCTTGGCAAAGTTTGAGGATTTGTGCTTGAGGAAAACCTATTTTTCAAATTTATTTTCAAAAGGAGCCATATTTTTAAAAATTCCAATTAATGGGATTTTTGATTCCAAAAATCCCATAATTAATCTGAGGGGTGACATTTACCCTAATGAACCACTGTAAACAAATCCAAGGTTTTTGAATGCCTCCATTAGGCTGAATACACAATATTTAAACTATTGCTATTAGCACCCAAGGTAATATGTACACCATCACATGCAAGTGGATTTTCCCATCATGCAGTGATCCAAAAGTGCTAAAATTTGTATCATGCACTAATGGTGTTGCCAAGGACCCACCCCCAAAATTTGGGGCCATGAGGAGTCATATAACTCCATATATTTCATTTATTTACATTTTGAAATTATGACCCAAATTATAGGAAAAGTTGTTTCAAAAATTCCTAAATTTTGGCAGGGGCTAGGTATGCCCTAATCATGCATGTAACCAAAATTTGGGGCCATGGTGATTGCTGGTTTGACTTGGGCATTCAGATGAATTTCTGCCTTAGTCTAGGACCAGTCCTAGGAAAAATGTCCTACAGGCCAGAATACTGGACCAAAGTTAATGATTAAGATGTCAAATTAAAGGTAACAGGTAGGCTACATTTTTCATTCAGGGATCAGTTTCTGAAAATGCCTCTAAGAGGCCTGAAAATGACATGCAAAGTCACTGTATTTATGTGACACTTAATTAAATTCATTTCATTATATATATATATATATATATATATATATATATATATATATATATATATATATATATATATATATATATATATATATATATATATATAAGTATTTAGATTTTAAGATGAAACCGCACGAATCTTAAAGCATCTATGAACGGGATCCGTTCATCGTCCCCACTGGATTAACAGCTGATATTCATCTTTCCTGGACGATGTTTGCTGGCGGTTTCCGGCCAAATGAGGCGGCGCCACCCCCGGCCAATGGTGCCATCACCTTCACGGTGGTGGTGGCTATCGTTTCCCGGTGATGGGGCGGCGGGAGACGGCGGCGATGGCGAACCCGAGCGGTTTCAAAAGCTTGGAAAAATCTCACTTTCCTCCCATGGCATCGGGCTCAGTTGAGCCCGATATCTCACCTAATCGATCTAAGATCCTAGTACGGGTATAGGTGATGTGAAACGAACCTGGATTGGGGCTTGGGTGCGGGTCAGGCGGCGGTTTGCCATGGTGGTGGTGCGCCGGCGAGCTCCACCCTGAAAGCTTGATTCTCCACCGTTTTCCATGTTCCAGCACTCGATTTCGATTCCTTTCTATCTCCTGAAGCTGTTGGTGAGGTTATTTGGGGCTGAGGTGGAGTATATGGGGAGATACAACCAAGGTGAGCTCGGGCTCAGCCTTGGTTGCTCTGTCGCTGCTGCAAAGTGGCAAACAACCCCCATTTTCCTCTGGAATGAAGTGAGGAGGTCGGCCAGCTGGTGTTGGGCAGAGAAATTCAGCTGAAGGGGTGGCCATGTGGCCACCATTCCCTTTCATCTCCATTTCTCTCTCCTCTTTCTCTCAAAATCTCATTTCTACCCCTTTGCATGCATTCTCTCTCCTGATTTAGAGGGGTAGGGCTGGTCTTGTTCACTTGGGCTGGCTATGGGCCAAATTTTTGTGGGCTTGGTGCAAAGGAGGGTGGCTTGGTCTTCATTTCACTCTTTTAGGTCAAATAGTTGACTTGTTGACTTGGAGAGTTGACTTAGTCAACATGGTGGGTGGACTGACCCTACTTGGTGGTAATGGGTCTAGTGGCACCACCCAACTTGGGTTGGGTCAAGGGGGTGCCCTACTTAGGCTAATTGGGCTTATGAGTGTGGGTTTGACCAAATTAAGCCCATGGTTGACTTGAGTCAATTGGGGTCAAAGTGTTGACCTAATGGCATGCCCTAGGGTGCACTTAGATTGTTTTTAGGGTTAGGGCAATGGGGTGGGGTCATGGTGTAGCTAGGGTCCTCATTTAGGCTAGTTTGACCTAGTTTGACTTTGGTCCTATAGTGGGCTCCACATGGCTACCACCCACTACCTAGGGTCAAACCTAGTTGATCTCCTTAAATTCACCCCATACCTAACCCAATCTAAGTTGAGGGGTCCAAAAGTAACATGGGATGTTACAACACTGATGGGCAACCTCTTCACCTACCAGCATAGGGCAGGTTCGGATCAGCTTTTCCCATGCTCAAATTGTTAGCATCCTAGTCTCGATGCGTGTACGACTTCACCTCAGCCATTTCTCTCAATGATAACCAACGTTATCCAGTATGGTTGGCACCTAAGGCCACCAAGGTAAGCATTGTAGGCCTCATAACTTAACATGCCAGCCACCTTATTTCCAGGACCTGGGCTCACAATAACAAATCTGCTCACTGGGAGCTATCGCTAGCGGTAACCACTATCGTCGAGTGATATTGACAAAACCACAAATCTTTCTCAGGTTTGGTTTCATGCCCAAAGCATTCATCTACTCACTGGTCTCTGCCAGTAGCACTGTTGCCAGTGTTCTTACAATCACAGGCGATAAGAATAGAACATTATTTCCAATGCAAACTTGGTATTTAATGAAGCCACCCTCCAGTACTTTTGCAATAACCTGCAGTACCCTAGAAACACCAAAATCTATTAATTTTCCATGGATACTTCTCTGGCATTTCAATCAATCATCACCAATCCAGACCAACTTGTCCAGATAGTCTTCAAATAGCATGTCTTTGCTTGTACAACTATCCGAGCTCTATTTGCAAAACATAATGGGGATCAACCAAATCAACCCGTGGAAAGATTCACTGCCCACCAATTAGTGGAGTCGCTTTCATGCAAACATGCCAAACAATAGGACTATCATGTCCTAGTATTCAAAAGGAGATTCGTTACCCTATAAGCACAATTTGGATCCATGAGCTTGTAATTTATCCAGATAGAATCACCCGCGGTGCTTTTCTCTCCACGGATCTAGCTTCGTCTCACGATTCTGACCGTTGAAACTCCTCCAAAGAACTTCCAAAGGCTAATAACAACCATCTTCCTCCTCCCCTCCTCTCCTTTTCTTCTCTTCTTTTCTCAAAGTTGAAGAGAGAGTGTGTGGTAAGAATAATGAAAAGAGGTTTTCCCCCTTGAGCATCCTTATCACCCACGGGACTAAACTCAGCAATCTGATCCTCAGGATAAAATAAATGGATGGTTGTAATTTCAGATGAAAACTGTAATTTAATGATATTATTGGGTGATATCTTGCTATCGCGAGGTGATAGCTCCAATGGTCGCCTCTTGACCAAGTCAATACCGCTTTGCCGCTTAACGGCCGCTTCACATCTAACTGATGTATGACAGCCTGCCACGTGGCACTCTTGCCAGTGATATATGCTATCACTAAGAAATATCAAATCTACTTTATCAACTTCACCACTATCGACTGCACCACTATCTCCACCGATAACACTATCGTGGTGCGATAGCAAATTGACTGCAATGACTGCATCTACTTGTCGACTGCATCGTGCTAAACAATATCACCGGGTGATATTTCTATCGCCAGCGATAGCTCCAGAAATGCATTTTGTTTCTTTTCAATTGTAGGAAACCCTGGTTGTTACAAATCCCCCCCTCCCCCCAGGAAATTTCATCTTGAAATTGCTTAGTACAAAAAAAACATTCAAGTGCAAAATATACAAAATGTACCTCTACAGAACAACTCGGGGAACTCCTCTCTCATGGTTTGCTCGTGCTCCCATGAAAGTTCCTCATGACCACAATTATCCCAACAAAATTTAAACATCTTGATCGCCTCGTTCCGAAATTATTTGATCTTCGTGTCTTCGATAAGAATGAGCTTGACTTCTATCATTAAACCATTATCAACCAGTACTTGATTTGTAGTAAATGTTATAGTAGGCTCTTGCACAGCCTTCCTCAACACTAATATGTGAAACATATCATGCAAACTGCTCAATTTTTCCGAAGGAGCCAGCCTACATAGCACCCATCCCGATTACTAATGTTGCTACGGGACACACCGTGCAATCATACTATCTTATCAACAAAGAGCTTGGCTACTTTTTCAACTGAATCGTCCCTTTGATTCATAATAAAGTCTGATACCTTAGTTAAGTGGTCTACGATCACCCAAGTTACATCGTTCCCGTACAGCGATCTCAGTCAACCATGCACGAAATCCATCGAAATATCATCAAACTTTCTTTCTAGAATTGGTAATGACTTCAGGGAACCACCAGGTTTCTGACATTCAGCCTTCACTATTGTGCAAGTATGACATTTCGCCATATAGAAAGCTGTGTCATTCTTCATACGTAGCCACCAGAATAACTTTTTCATATCCTTGAACATCTTTTTGCATCCCGGATGGATTGAGTACTTTATGAAATATTCATGTACATCAATTTCTCCTATAATTTGCTGACATTCGGAACACACAATTGACTGTCTTTCCATAAAATGTCATTGCCCACAAAAAACTGGGAATTTGGCATATCTAGTAATCTCTGTAAAGTTGTGTTTCATAATATCATCAAGCACTAATGTCCGTCGAATCATGTCATCGAGATCATATTACACCTTTGTCTAGTTTAAACATTCATTTTCATTGGTTCTCCACACAAGAGTTTCCAAGGCCTCTAAGTCATGAATAAGATGTTCATCATGCAACTGTATCTAGTTGGCATGTGCTGGAACTTTGCGACTTAACGCATCCGCGACAATATTTCCCTTCCCGGGATTATAATATATCTCAGAGGTGTAGTTCCCAAACAACTACATCCATCTTCTCCGTCGCATAATAAAAACCTTCTGATTCAACAAATACATAAGGATCTTATGATTCGTAAAGATGTCAATCTTCATGCCATACAAGTAATCCCACCACAGTTTCAGGGCAAATATCACAGCCGCCAACACCAAGTCATGGACTGGATAGTTTCTCATGCACCTTCAGCTGGAGAGAGCCATAATCTATAAACTTTCCAAACTGAATAAAAACACAGCGTAAGCTGCTCCCTGAGGCATCACTATAAATCTCATGGCCTTTTGTACTACATGGCAAACACAAAATAGGCATCGTGGTTAGACGACTCTTCTACTCTTTTAAAGCTCGTGTGCACTCTACCATCTAAACGAACTTATGATCTTACCTTGTCAACATAGTGAGAGGTAGAGCTATCTGCAATAAGTTCTCTATGAAGTGCCTATAGTAGTTAGCAACTCCAAGAAAAACTCCTGACTTCCGCCACAGTAGTCAAAACAGGCCACTCACATATCGCAACTATCTCCGCCGGATCCGCCGCAATGCCCTCTCCACCAACAACATGACCAAGAAATGCTACCAGGGCTAGCCAAAACACACATTTAAAGAACTTGGCATAAATTCGTTTCCTCCTCCGGGTATGCAAAGCAATATGTAAACTGTTTGCATGATCCTCTTCTGACTGAGAGAACAACAGAATATCGTCTATAAAGACTATCATAAACTGGTCCAAGTACTCTCAAAAGGTTTTGTGCATCAAATCCAAGAATGTTGATGGCGCGGTCGTCAGCCCAAATGGCATCACGAAGAACTCATAATGTCCATAGTGTGTACTAAACGTTATCTTTGAAATATCAATTTCTCGAATCCTCAACTGAAAATAATCGGACTTCAAATCAAGCTTTGAATATATAGTTGATTCAACCAGCTAATCGAACAAGTCATCGATTCTTGGAATTAGATAATTGTTCTTTGTTGTAAGCTTATTCAGTTCATGGTAGTCGATATATAGAAACAAGCTTTCATCCGTCTTCTTCATAAAAAGGACTGGTGCACTCCGAGAAGATATACTTAGACGTATATAGCCTTAATCTAGTTACTATTATATTTGGAACTTCCATTCATCGATCTCTTTTAATGCCACCATATATGGTGTGTGGTACACGAGATTCACACATAGCACCAACTCAAGAGTGAAGTTGATCTTTCGCTGAGGTGGAACTTCAGGGAGATATTTAGGAAACACATCCGCAAACTCAGACATAATAAAAACATCACTCAAACTGGGCTTTGACTCTGAAGACTCCATTAGCACGAATAACAACTCCGCACCCTTCTGAACTGCCTTGACCACTTGGAGAGCAAACATCAAAACTTGTTTGATCCTCGCATACTAGAAAACTTAGTCTCGCATTTGGTGTTTTTCCTAGTGTTGTTAACCTAGAAAATGGCGATCCCTCTCAAGATAACCAGCTAGCAAGTCGCGGACTGCTCCAGATTCCCCTTGGAGATTGCGACCTATTTGACCTCTCTAAGGATGGGCGGACATCATTCTCTGTCCACTCAGTTTGAGAGCACTCTCATTGTCACCTCGGAGTAAAGTAGGCCCTTGCACTTCTTCATGAACATCCTCTATAAGCCTCCTCAACCAAACGGCTTCTCGAGCAGCCAAGGCGGAAACTTTATACTCCGCCTCCGTGGTTGAAACCGACACCGAGTCCTGCTTCTTGCTGCACCACGAGATGCTAGCTGAACCGCAAGTGAACACATAACCTGAAGTAGACCTTCGATCATCTGAATCACCGCCATAGTCAGCATCCGTGTACCCGAGCAACGCAAACTCCGAGTCCCTTCCATAGAGGATTCCCATGTCAGAAGTCACCTTGACATACTTCAGAATTCCCTTCGCCGCCACTAGATGAGATTGCCTTGGTTCAGCCATATACCGACTTACTCGGCCAACAGCATAAGCAATGTCTAGCCTTGTAATCGTCAGGTAAATCAAGCTCCCAACAAGAGCCGTGAACACCAAGGGATCATGAAGAACCCTTCCCTCATCTCGTCGAAGCTTCAGCCCAGGTTCCAGTGGAGTAGAGCACTTCTTCCCTTCGCCCATGCCGAACCGCTTCACAATGTGATCAGCATATCCTTTCTGGCTAATGAGAATCCCGCACTCCTTCCTCTCCACTTCCAGACCGAGAAAGTGATGCAACTCTCCCAAGTCTTTCATCTTGAAGCATATAGCAAGCTCAGCTCTGAGACTTGCTACTTCCTCCTCCGAATTCCCTGTGATGATCATGTCATCCACATACAGCAGGACCAAGACTCGTAGCTCCCCCTTCTTCTTGACGAACAAGCTTGAATCCGAGTTGGAAGCAAGGTATCCACAGAATTGCAAGTACTCTGCAATCTTCTCATACCACGCTCTAGGAGCTTGCTTCAACCTATAGAGAGCCTTCCTGAGTTTACAGACATAGTCCGGATGCTTTTCAGAGATAAAACCAAGCGGCTGATCCATGAAGATGTCCTTGTCAATCTCTCTGTAAAGAAAGGCATTCTTCACATCGAGTTGCCACAACCTCCATCCCTTGCTAGCAGCCAAGGTGATCACCACTCTTACTGAAGTCATCTTTGCGACTGGACTGAATGTCTCCTCATAGTCTTCTCCATACTGCTGTGAGAATCCTCTAGCGACCAGGCGAGCTTTGAAACGATCAATGCTCCCATCAGCCTTCTTCTTCAACTTGTACACCCACTTGCAAGTAACCGGAGTAATGTCATCAACCTTGGGCACAAGATCCCAGGTTTCATTCTTCTTCAGAGCATCAATCTCTTCCTTCGTGGCACCTTCCCACTCCTTCACTCCAGTGGCCTCGTTGAAGTTTGTAGGCTCTCGCTCATCCAGAGGACCTGCAAAGAAGCAGGAGATAAAGCTCACTGCATTCCCATCACAGTATCGAGCTGGTGGCTTAACCACCCTCTTCGATCTCCGAAGAAACGGCTCCTTGCTCACTGCTTCCATTGCTTCTTCGGGCTCCACTCCTACCAGGGGCAAGCATTGAGCAGTGCTCCCCCTGCTTCCTGAGCCAGAAGGCTCAGCCTCGGAGTTCGAAGCAACAGGAGCTACTGGTGAAACAGCAAGCTCCTCTTCCAAGCCTTCAGCAGCCACCACCGGTGCTTCATCAACCTTGCTACTTCCGGTTAGCTCAACTGAGCCACCTCCATATGATGTCAGCTCGTCAAAGACAACGTCTCTTGACACCACGAACTTCTTCGTCACAGGGTCCATGCATTTCCATCCCTTCTTCCGCTCATCGTAGCCAACAAAGACAAGTTTCCTTGCCTTCGCATCCAGCTTTGTCCGTGAAGCATCCGGTACATGCACGTAGCAAGTTGAACCGAACACCCTAAGGTGTCCAACACTAGGTTTCTCCTTCAGCAACAGCTCAACAGGAGTCTTCATGTTGATAGGGCTGTGTGGCATCCGGTTGATAACGTAAGCAGCACAAGACATCCCCTCCACCCAAAAAGACCTTGGGATCTCTTTCGCATGAAGCCAGCATTTGCAGGTCTCCGTCAGATGACGGATCTTCCACTCCGCTACCCCATTTTGTTGTGGAGTGTGAGCACAAGTAAGCTCCCATTGGATCCCGTGCTTCCTGCAGAAGTTAGAAAACTCGGAGGAGACAAACTCACCCCTGTTATCAGTTCTAAGCTTCTTAATCCGCAAGCCAAGCCGGCCTTCTACCAACTCCTTAAACTCCACAAACAAACGGAAGGCTTCCGACTTCTCCTTTAAGAAGTACACCCAAGTATACCTTGAGTAGTCATCAACCAAGACAAGCATGTATCTGCTTCCACCAACGCTGACAGTAACCGTCGGTCCCATCAGGTCACCATGAATACACTCCAATGGTTTCTTGCTCCTTGTTTGTGATTTATCAAACGGAAGGCGATGTGCCTTACCGTATTGACAGCCCCGCAAACATGCCCATCCCCAAAGGAGGACATCTTAGGCAACCCCCTCACCAAACTTCTACTAGCCATCGCCTTCAGCTTGTCCATGCCAACATGCCCCAGCCTCTCATGCCAGATAGCAGCGCTATCATTGGCTCTCATTCTATCATCATAAGCACTGGTGGAAAGAACAAACAAGTTCTTCACCCTCCTCCCAACATAAGCAACATCAGCCTTCACCGCTGATACGTTGCGAAGGAACCTCACGTCTGTTGGCCCAAACAGAACGTGATAACCAGCGTCCACCGCATTGGTCACCGAGAATAAGTTCTTCTTCATGCCCGGCACGTGATACACACTCCTTAACGTGAGTGGCCCCTGATCACTACCCAAAGACACGACCCCCTCTTTCTCTACTGCATAAACAGTATTATCAGCAGTGATAATAGCTTCATTACCTGAGTAGGCCTACATGGAGGTGAACTTCGATTTGTCTCCGGTGAGGTGATGACCACACCCGGAGTCCACGATCCCCTCGCTGTTGAAGTCCTCAGCAGACAAGGCCCGGACACAAGTGCCTGTCATAAAAGCTCCGCCCCATCCTGCTTCTTCACTTCTCGAGCAAGCTTCCTCCTTTCCCGCAGCATGCCCAGGCTGCAGTTTGACCTTGCAGTCTCGCTTGAAGTGCCCTCGCTGATGACACCGGTAGCACTTTAAGTTCTTCTTCCAGTCCTTAGGAGCATTGCTCCTCTCCGGCTGATATGAAGTTGAAGTCTCCTTCTCACCAACGACCTGCACCTTCTTCTTCTTCCCTTCCCATCCCTTCTTCTTGCCTGAGAAGAGAGCTTCGATGCCTTCCTGATTCAGGTTCACTCCAGCCATCTGCCTTGTCAAGCTCTCCTGCGATGCAAGCAGATTCTCCAGCTCCAGCAAAGACGGCTGAGTAGCCCACCCTTGAACAGATGTGACAAAGGCCACATACTCCTTCCGCAAGCCGCGGATAATGTGCCTTTTCATCTTCGCCTCAGAGATAGGCTCATCAGGATCCAGTGCCGACAGCTCAGAACACAAGCTCTTCATCTTTAAGAAGTACTTGGAGATGGAAAGGTCTCCCTGAGTTGCCCTGGCCAACTCATTCTCCAGGAACTGAAGCCACGCCACATTCTTCCTATTGAACAAATCATCAATGGTTGTCCAAATATCAGCAGCCGACTCACATCCAACGATGTGATCAAACAATTCCGGAGACACGGCTCTCTTCAGAATGAACTCCGCCTTAGCATTTGTTCTTCTCCAGAGCCTAACCTGCTCAGCAGTACCGAACGCAGCAGTTACTTCATGTCTGTCGTCACCACCGACGACTTCCCACAGCTCCTTGCCAAGAAGATAGCTCTTCATGCACGACTTCCACTTCTTGAAGTTAGTCGGCGTTAAGAGTTCAATGCCCAGACCTCTTGCAAAACTCCCTTCCCTTGCAACACCTGTTGGCAACCTTTCAGAAGCTCTGAGCAACAACACAGGTTGATCACCACTCAATCACTGAGTAACAACGCTGGTTGACTTCCGCTCATGCAACTGAACCTCGCTTTGATACCATGTTAAATTTTCTCAACGTGGTCAGCAAGATAGCCCAAATGCCAAATTAATATCTTCGGAACTACCCAGTTCTCACGTTGAACCAGCGGAAACCCGAGGAACAAAAGTTAATCCCAACAAACAATGGAAGCACAAGCAGGTCTTTTATTCATTCACTTCTTTACAACACGAGGCATACATAGAGAGACATGATTTCGCTAGTATAACAGCTGTAAACAGAAAGCACCACAAAAACAAGCCGGGCGGACAGCACCGGAGTCCGCCGAGACCGCCGAGGTCGCCGAGGTCGCCGAGTCCGCTGAGATCGCCCAAGCTAAGCTGAAATCTGCCGAATAGCCACGGAGTACGCCGAAGCCGCGAGGCCGCGCGGACACACCGTTATTCGTCTCCTGCTAAAGCTGAACTGAGGAACACCCCCTACCCACCTGAAGCCGGCGGACATGTTATTGAAGCTGGCAAAGATGAAACAGAACTGACAAGCCGAAGAGTGACCTCCTGCTAAGTCCGCAGAGACCGCACACTTCCAAGTACTTGACCGAAGTCACAGCCAAACTCCTGGCTCCTTGAAGCTACCCGCGCGACCTGTACACAGCAAACGTCAGCACTGAAACAATCCGCGCGGACTGACAAACTGAGACCGCAGCACTTCGCCCAACCCAACTTACTGTTCACTCAAGTTACTGTAGACCTGCCAGGGGGGTCATATTTATAGGCGAGGTGAGGAGTGTGGTCACCACCCTAGAGATAGAGACACTGCCCCAGCCTGCGCGCTAGCAAAACACCGTCCGCCGAGTCCGCAAGGACTTAGCCGGATACCTAGGAAAATCGCCAGGAGCAAGGCAACCATTGGCGAACCCTCTCCAGTCCGCCCAAGCTATGCGGACAAGGCATCCGCCTGCAAAGCTTCCTACCACTGGACAGCAACCCCCTTCAATGGCTGTCCGCACCAACCCGAGGCAGTCTGCAAGACTCTCACCTCAATCCGCCACAAGTCCACGACCAAAGGCAAATAGCAATAGTCCGCCCGGTCAAAGCGGACTTGGCGGATACGGCAGACACCATGAACTTGGCACAGAGTGTGACCAAGTCCAAAAGACATCAAAGGCCAGTGCGAGCATGGCGGACACAAACCCCCGTCCGCCAAACACCGAAGCACAGACCGCCAGCAGTCTGCAGGCTCCTCGCACTCCCCCATCGCAGCAGCCATCTCCCGGACTCCAAACTCAGTCCGCCAAAGACCTTCACAGCAAAGCACCTGCTGTACCACCAGAGCTCGACAAGGACTCAGCCAAGCTCTAAGCCCAGTCCGCAACAGCCCAAACCGCGGACACGCCAGTCCGCAAGCTTCCCGCGACATGAGCCAACCCACCTATCAGCACAAGCTTGCACCACGGCCACTGAGCAATGCACCAGTCCGCAAGCCTCTCTATCCGCAGATACCAGGTCGCACAGTCCGCGGTCTCCATGCAAACAAACCGCTCAGAAGACAGTCGGCTTCACTAGACCTTCCACTAGGCCGCACATCACAGTCCGCCCAGTCCGCCTAGTCCGCCAAAGCTGTCCTCCCAGGCCGCCCGGCCTGTCCTGTCAACCACTTCCACTTCACAAATTTCAACAGACTCGATGAGCGAGCTCGTCCCACTGCAGCATGGGCTCGCCGGCCGAGTCCTTCCAACGCGCGCCGAAGTTGAAGAGGGGGTGTTGCTTCGGCGGTGTGCGCTCGCGGGCAGCCCTCTTCTCCGATGCAGGAGGGGAGATCGCCGCCGTGGAAGATGGGCCCTCGCAACCTTTCTGCCCCTTACTGGTTATCTCCTTCAGCGGGCTCTCCGGCGACGCGTCGGGAGGGGTCGCCGACGAGCTGATGTACTTGGGGCTGGGCTGTTGTTGTTGTTGCCCCCGCGGAGCCAGCAGGGCTCTTCGCATCTTCTTCATTTGTCGATGGCCGAATGGCGGGTTCGATCCCACGTCCTCAGGTCGCCTCTTGCTGGAAGAGGGTTGCGAGAGGGCCGCCTCGTCTCGGCAGGCCGCCGCCGCCTTCTCGCGAGCAAGAGGGTCGGCATGGAGCCCCGGATCCGCGAACGGCGGGTTCACGGGGATTATTCGCTCCCCTGCAGGAAAACACTCCGAAAATGTTAGGAATTTAGCAATAATATGGCGAGTTCGGCGGGTAGGCGAACTCGGCAAGATGAGGAGGGAAGCATACCTTCACCGGGAAGAACGGTGGGGAGCGCGTCGAGGCTCCTCCGCAAGAAGGCGACCTCGAAATCTTTATGGAGGAAGTATTTGTGGAGTTCGGCGTCGTTGCCGGACACGGCCGACGGGCGGTACACCTCCTCGCCCTTCTGCTGAGGCGAGCAGGGGATGTTGCCGAGATCGCCCTTGATGAAGGCGATCTTGGTCATCCAGGTGTGGTGCTTGTTCGCTATCTCGCGAACTTTGATTAGCGAGCCGCCGAAGTAGGCGACCCCATCCGGCGTCGCCTTGTAGGAGAAGAGCTTCCTGAACACCGTCAGGTTGAACTCGATCCTCTCCCGCCGGAGGTAACTCGCGAACGCCACCATCATCGCGATGGCATTGGAATTCAGCTGCGCAGGCACGGCTCCGTAATATTTCAATATTTGTCGGATCTCCGGCCATAGGGGGAGGCATAACCCCACCTCGAAATGTGAAAGGGGGAAGGCGAGCTCGTCATCGTAAAAGGTATTGATGGCCTCCCCCTGTTTCGGCCTGCGAGCCTCAAAGCCCGGCGGCACGCGCTCCGCCACAAACTCAGCGAGCTCCTCCTCGCTAGTGTGCCCCTCGAAGAAGTAGTAGTCCGTAAAGTGCTGAGCGCACTTGGAGCGGCCGTCGGCATCTGGATTCGCCTTGCCCATGTTCGCGGAAGCAGAGGTAGAGCGCGAGCAGGAAATGGAAAAGCACGGAGGGGAAAAAAGCAATAAAGGCACAGTACATGGGTAGGTGAGGGGGGGATATTTATAGGAAAAGAAATCTGAGGCAGGCTGTCCAATCAGCGCAGCTCGCTGCCCCAGCTCGCCACCCCAGCTCGCCAGCCCAGCTCGTTGAATTCCGGCGCATCCCAACCAAGGCTAAGCCAAACATTGCAACATTTTATTTAAGTAACAGGATCAAGAATATTCTAAGATTTATTTATTACAGAAATAAAGTTCAGGATTTAAAAAGCAGGGCGTGCAAACAGGGAGGGCATCGGGATGCTAGTGCCAGTCGGCTCGGCAAAGGAGCCGCTCACTTACCTACCCCGGCCTCGCGACCACCGCACCGCAGGCTGCCGCGCGTGGAGCAGCTCGCGAATCCTTTCGGAATTCCTCTGCGCAACCGAGAGACCGTCATCTATCTCGTCCAGGAGCCGGGAGGGGGACATCAGCTCGCCAGCTTGGCCACGGCGCACCTTGTCAGCAAGACGCGCATAGTCGCGCTGCAGCATCTCGTTGACCCCCTGCACCTCGCGCAGCCCGCACACCAGCTTTTTGAGGAGCTTGACCTCCCTCCTCATCAACTCGCCTTGATCAACCTCAGGACCCAGGTAAGAGTCCAGCGAGCTCGAGGAAGGGAGGGGAGAATAGTGGGCTGCCCGCGAGGATTCCTCGGTAGCCGATTGACTGGGAAGAGCTGTAAAGACAGGTGTTAGCAGAAAGGGGAGAAAAAACTCATGAAGGAAGTCAGGCAAGACTGACCAGACGAACTCGGCAGATCGAGGGAGGTGCGGGGAGGGATGAACCTCAGATCCTTCCTGCGACCTGGGCCGCGAGCCCCAGGCGAGATGAGCTCAAATCCCGGGGTGGGAATGGTCCCCAGACCCGCCCCCGCGACCACGTCAGCTTGGCGAGGAGGGGAGGTGCACACTAGCAAATTCGGCCTCTGCGAGCTCACAGGCAGGATCCCAAAGAGAAGAGTCGGGTCCCGGGGATGGCTGTCCGGTGCCGAGAATCGCGAGTTGGCGAGCGTGATCTCGCCTCGCGGTGTGGGCTCCCGCGGCGCGACGCCCTCGCCATCTGGTTGACCGTCCAGGTCGTCGCCAACTATGACCACCTCTATATCCTTCTGAAGAATAGTTCGGATGGAAGAGCCGGTCTCGCGAGCCAGGGTGGCCCTCAGGTCGTTGAAAATGGGCTCAACCACCTCAGGGAATGGCTTTGACTTCTTGGAAGTGGGCTCAGCAGAATCGTTTTGGGGAGCTTTCGCGGGGACCGCCATCAGAACGGCGACGCGAGCCGCTGAGGCCTGGCGGGCTCGGTATATGTGCTCTTGGATCTCCTTGGGAAGGGGCATCTTGGCAGTGTAGCAAAGGGAATGATAAGAGTCAGGCAGGTGGGCAGGTGCACATATATATAGCCACAGGTGGCCCCCACCAGAAGATTCCCTCCAACTCGCCAACCAGGGCAAGGTCACCAGGATCTAGGCAGATCGGGCGGAGGACGATGAGCGAGCTCGGCAGTAAAGGGGGGTGAGCCCGAGCTTGGCATCCGTCGACCAAAGATCGACGATCGGCGACCCCGAGCTCGGCATTCGCCGAGCGAGACACAACTCGCGTCCTCGCAGTGGAGCTCGGCAGCCGCAGGCGAGCAGAATATGTCGAGGTGGTCAAAGCGCCCTAGCTCGTCTGGACGTATGAGGTACTTTTTACTGTTTTGCACCCGCTGGTCTGCCCATAGCCCTTCAAAACAGCTTAGTTGGCTGTAGGCAGACCCAACCAAGGATTTTCTGGTAATTTCAGGTCAGTTCTTTTGGTTATCTGCAGTCCAGATTTCAAAAACTATAAATAGGACCCAAGGGGTACCCCAGAAAGCAGGTTTTTTCCCTGTGCTCTCCTGCTCCAATCTTCAAGTGCTTTCTGAGGGTACCTTAGCTCGGCTTCTGGCTAAGGAGGGGAAGTGCTCTGAGATCTTCCGGGTTTGTGGTGGGACCTCCCCTGCCGAGCCCTTGGGTCTGTGTCACCTCGTCTTCTTTGTTGTTTTGCTTGCAGGATCGAAGTAGGTGTGAGACCACCCCTTCCCCAAGGGCGAACTCCACGAGAGATCGAGGAATCAGTTTCAACATATACCTTACAGCAAGCAGACCTGACATAATGTTTTCTACATGTCTTTGTGCTAGGTTCCAAGTGAACCCTAAAGAATCTCATCTAGTTTTCTTTAAAAGAATTTTGAGATATATAAAGAGTTGTCCTAGTCTAGGACTCTGGTATCTTACTGAGTCAGAGTTTGAGTTAACTGGATACTCAGATGCTGACTTTGCTGGATGTAGAGTAGACAGAAAGGGTACCTCAGGAACATGCCAGTTCCTTACTATGAGATTAGTCTCATTGTTTAGCAAGAAGCAGTCATCTGTGTCTACATCAATAGTTGAAGCAGAATATATAGCTGCTGGCAGTTGCTGTTCCCAGATGTTGGAGATTCAGATCCAACTCCTAGACTATGGGTTCAACTTAAATAATTCAACTCTATTATGTGATAACACAAGTGCTATATGTAACGCCCCCGACTTTTTCGATGATTTTATTTGAATGGTCATCGTCATATTTATGACGTCGTGGCGTTACTTTTAATGTCGAGTTGGCGGCGCAATGCCGTTAAGGCATTTTCGCGTCCGTGCGGTCGAGTCGGCCGAATTTTTTGTCGTAATTGGGAAAATTTTGCATTTGAAATTTAAATTGAATAATTTTGGACTTGTTCGTCAAGTTTCGTTGCAATCCGGGCATTTTTGGATTCTCGGCGCGCGATTGAAGTTTTGGATTTATTTATGTTCACCGTATACTTTGAAGATCAATATCTTGGGAATGACTCGTCGAATTTTGGTTTTGACTTCGCCGTTATGTTCGTAGCAGTATTGTTCATCTATGGTGCGAATTTCATTTAATTTGGCACGCGTTTGGGTCTTAGTTTTGATCTCGTATTTCCTTGTTCAAAAAAAATATAAAATATGAATATTTTAATATTAAAGCACTATCCAAAAATATCTTTTACTATTTATTTATATAGTTTGATCAAAGGGATATATTTGCAAAAGAATTGTGTTTCCTGCAATTATACTCGAGTGATTTCTGCATGTACTCGTGTAGTTCATTCTGCTACTCGAATAGTTCATTCTGCTACTCGAGTAGTTCATTCTGCTACTCGAGTAGTTCATTCTGCTACTCGTGTAGTTCATTCTGTTACTCGAGTAGTTCATTCTGCTACTCGAGTAGTTCATTCTGATACTCGAGTAGTTCATTCTGCTACTTGAGTAGTTCATTCTGCTACTCGAGTAGTTCATTCTGCTACTCGAGTAATTCATTCTGCTACTCGAGTAGTTCATTCTGTCACTCGAGTAGTTCATTCTACTACCAGAGTAGTCCATTGTTGTTTACGTTCAGGTGTCATTTTGAGAGCAAAAACTGTGTCGTATAAAAAAATGGTTAACATAAAATTTGTTCGTCTCGATGAGATATACAACTTTCATGTTGGGCATTGTTGGATTTGAAGTCATCTTAGACCTCTATTTTCTATTTTACCAAAACTGCTCATAAATAGCCGTTCGATTGATTCTCTCGAGTTCTATGCCTACTATCTCGAGTAGACCTGATCCACTCGAGTTCTATGCCTATTATCTCGAGTTCCAATGATTATCTAGAGTTCCCAGAGTCTCCATCTCGAGTAAACCCCTCCATCTCGAGTAAACCTATTTCCTCTCGAGTAGTCTGTACAGTCAATGTTTGGGCACCGTTTTGAGGGTCAAAACGGTGTCATATGGAAAAATGTTAACATGACATTTGTTCGTCTCGACGAGATCTACAACTTTCATGATGGACACTTTTCTATTTGGAGTCATCCTACATCTCTATTTTTGGTTCCCGCGAAACCGCTCGCAATAACCGAATATAGATCGGAAATCTCTCGCCGAGAGCTACGCCATCGTGGTAATATCTTCCCCGTTTCTTGAGATTTCTCGTTAGGGTTTTTCGGCCCTAACCTCTTTGTCGGCCGTTCTTCTTCAGATTCTAACTCCTCCTGCATCGTTTTGCCCCAATCTACGATGTGTAGTGATTCGGAGGGTTTTTTCGGTAAACCAAGGCAAGTGGTGGTTTCCACTAGTTTCTCCTTATCCGATTTGATGGCAATGGATATGTTTTCATGTTCTTCAAAATTTTTTGCGCTTGTTCTTCCAAATTATTGTTATGATTAATCATTTCAATGATCACATGATGTTGTAAGGTTTTGGTCATGGTAACTCGATCTTGTCTAGTTATGTTTAATCGTTCTTGATGAGTCTTAATGATGGCTTTACATGTCTTAGCTTTCGTTATTGAACGTATTAGAATTTATCTAGGATTGTACATCGTTCCTAAGGGTTGATCAACCATGTCTTGAATCTAGTGATGTCAAGTAGAATCTGATGAGCCAAATCTCGAGATATATGTGGTTGTTTTATTGTGGGTTTTCTTGATTGCGGGAGTTAGTGGAAGAAACCACCTCCGCAATGTTTGATGCCTTTATTAGTACCTTGTGGAAGTCTACCAGGTTTTTGGGTGTCTGCGGTGTATGGTGGAGAGTATGAGACTCCCTCGCAGTTAAACGGATATTATATTCGTGAGGGTGTGTCTAGTTGAGTGACCACCTCGCCCGAGTTTTTGGGTAGAGTCGACCACAGGTGACTAATAAAGGCTTCGTACCCTTTTTCCTTATGATTTATTCATTTCATCACCTTATAGTCTCGTGTGTCTGGTGTACTCTCGTTCTACGTGACGAATCACGTATGAGTTCTTTTCCTGTTGATGCCTTGTTTCATTTTGTACTTTACTTCAGTACTTTTGGTCTTGGGCTGGTACCCCTTTTGACCTTTAATTATTTTGTCTTATTTCTTTTTCTGCCACCATTTGTACCTTCTTGCTGAGGTGTTCTATCTTTGGAATACCTCAGGTTTAGAGCAGTAGCAGTTAGCAGTGCTGGTTTCGGAGTTTCTGGGCGGCAGTGTTGGTCGTGGTTGTTGCCTCGTCTTAGCGAGGTAGTTTGTTGCTTATTTAGTTTTATTGGTTCAGATATACTTTGTTGTACGTGGGTTCGTGTCAGTTTGTTGACGCCCACAGAATTATTACTTTTAGATACTTGCTAGCTGCTTAGTTTTCTATATGTAGATGTGGATTACTTGCTCTCTGGGAGGATTTATGCTAGGATTGCATGTTAGGTATTTTTAAGAATAATATCTACTACTATTACTTCATGCATTGTATAATTTAAAACTCTAACTTGTTATATTTAGCGACCGAAAAAGCTATCCTTGCTACTATTATAAATTTAGAGTCTTGCATAGTATGAGTTGTCCTTTGGGGACGTTTATACTCATGTAGGATGTTGGAGTCAATCTAAACAAGTATTTTTCCGCAGCGTATAATTATATTTTAATTTGTGTACTAGATAAGCCACTAAGCTAAGGGATATAGCTAACTACTGTACTTAAACTTATTTTTTTCCTTAAAATGACTTAAAGAATCTTTCTTCATGATTAAGTAGGTGTTTGCTTGAGCGTCCGCGGTTATCCCCTGCTGACGTGGCATCTTGACGCGCATTTTCATTTACTCTGATAAGTTATTTTATGCTGTGAAAATGCAGGTTGTGACACTATATCTATAGCAAAAAATCCAGTCCATCACATTAAGACCAAGCATATAGACAATAGCCCTCATTTCATAAGAGAGTGTGTAGACAAAAATAAAATTAATCTTGTCTATATCAACACTGATTTTCAAAGGGCAGATATCTTCACCAAACCTTTGGATGAGAGGAATCATATGTTCTTCATAAATCAGCTTGGTATGATAAATGGAGAAGCTTTAATTTAATTTTTGTCTGTGGTTGATGAATTTTTCAAAGTTCGTCGAACGGAGATCGACGAACTGAGAAACGTTCTAGAGAACTTCGTCGAACGAAGATCGACAAACTCTCTGTGTATGAAGCTCCTTTCGTCGAAAGGAGATCGATGAATATGCTTCAAAAAAATTTCGTCGAACAGAGCTCGACGAAATGTTTTCACATCTTCTGACTGAGATCGATGAATTCTTTTAACTATAAAATATTTCGTCGACCTCAGATCAAAGAATTTTTTATTTTTCATCGAACGGAGTATGTCGATTCATATTCTGAAAACCTTATATCTAGGTTTTTTTCGACCTCCGTCCCGCGCTTTCAGTTCTCTTACACTTGATCTCTTTTGCTTTTTGTTGCAGGCGAACTCATGGCGATTCCAGCAGGTGTTCTTGGAGCGATGAAATTTGATATGGGTTTTGATATCGACTTCGAGTCGTTCCAACATTCTGATCCAATCTTCCTAGAAATATTGAAATTATTTGAAGATCAACAGTTAAAATATCGGATGACCACAAGAATAAAGATAGTTGGGATAGAAATAAGAGAATGGGTTTACACCTCCTCCTCCCCAGATGATAATACCATGACGGGAACTATATCGGGAAATGGAATATCTCTTACCCCCGCCATCTTAATAGATATTTTCGGGTTAGTTAACGGTGAAGAAGAATTAGAGATTGGTAGTGATGAATTTGATGAGATGTTGAATAAGCTGGGTTATTCTGGAGACACACACAACAAACTGCTAAAGAAACATTTGTCTACTGAATACAAGTTTCTAGCAGATGTCGTTGGCAAAGTACTGCTGGGAAAACACACAGCCCATGACTACATCATGTTGAAATTTGTGAAGTGGAAGTGGTTGACGGGACAGGTCGGGCGGCCTAGGCGGACAGCATTGGCGGACTAGGCGGACTGGGCGGACTGTGATGTGCGGCCTGGTGGAAATTCTAGTGGAAGCCGGCTGTTTATCTGAGCGGATTGCACGGGTGAAGTCCGCGGACTATGCGGCCTGGTATCTGTGGAAAAGGCGTTGGCTGTTTGGTTTTGCCAAGGAGCGGCCTGAGAGGATAGAGGCTTGCGGACTGATGCATTACTCAGTGGTCGTGGTGCAAGCTTGTGCTGATAGGCGGTTTGGCTCATGTCCGCGGGAAGCTTGCGGACTAGTGTGTATGTGGTTTGGGCTGTTGCGGACTGGGCTTAGAGCTTGGCTGAGGCCTTGTTGAGCTCTGGTGGTACAACAGGTGCCTTGTTGTGGAGGTCATTGGCGGACTGGTTTTGGAGTCCGGGAGAAGGCTGCTGCGATGGGGCAGGTGTGCGAGTAGCTTGCGGACTGCTGGCGCTCTGTGCTAGGGTGTTTAGCGGACGGGAGTTTATGTCTGCCATGCTCGCATTGGCCTTTGATGGTTTTGGACTTGGTCACACTGTGCCAAGACCATGGTGTCTGCCGTATCCGCCAAGTCCGCTGTGACCGGGCGGACTGTTACTATCTGCCTTTGGTCGTGGACTTGTGGCGGATTGAGGTTTGAGTCTTGCTGACTACCTCGGGTTGTGCGGACTACCATTGAAGGGGGATTGCTGTCCTGCAGTGGTCGGAGGCTTTGCAGGCTGATGCCTTATCTGCATAGCTTTGGCGGACTGGAGAGGGTTCGCCAATGTTGCCTTGCTCCTGGCGGTTTTCCTTGGTATCCGGCTAAGTCCTTGCGGACTCGGTGGACGGTGTTTTGCTATCGTGCGGGCTAGGGCGGTGTCGCTATCTCTAGGGCGGTGACCACACTCCTCACCTCGCCTATAAATAGGACCCCCTGGCACATCTACAGTAACTTGAGTGAACAGTAAGTTGGGTTGGGCAAGGCGCTGCGGTCTCAGTTTGTCTGTCCGCGCGGATTGATTCAGGGTTGACGGTTTACTGTGTGTAGGTCGCGCTGGTATCTTCAAGGAGCCAGGAGTTTGGCTTTGACTTCGGTCAAGTACTTGGAAGTTGTGCGGTCTCTGCGGATTCAGCAGGAGGTCGCTCTGCGGCTTGTCAACTCTGTTTCAACTTTGCCAGCTTCAATAACCTGTCCGACGGCTTCAGGCGGGTAGGGGGTGTTCCTCAGTTCAGCTTCAGCAGGAGACGAATAACGGTGTGTCCGCGCTGCCTCGCGGCTTCGGCATACTCCGTGGCTATTTGGCGGATTGCAGCTTAGTTCAGGCGATCTCAGCAGACTCGGCGACCTCGGCGGTCTCGGCAGACTCCGGTGTTGTCCTCCCGGCTTGGGTTTTGGTGCTTTCTATATACAGCTATTATACTAGCAAAATCATGTCTTGCTGTGTATGCCTCGTGTTGTAAAGAAGTGAATGTGTAAAAGATCTGCTTGTGCTTCCATTGTTTGTTGGGATTAACCTTTGTTCCTTGCTTTTCCGCTGGTTCAACGTGAGAACTGGGTAGTGCCGAACATATTAATTTGGCATTTGGGCTACCTTGCTGACCCCGTTGAGAAATTTTAACATGGTATCAGAGGCATGTTCAGTTGCGTGAGCGGTAGTCAACCAGTGTTATTACTCAGGGCTTGAGTGGTGATAAACCTGTGTTGTTGCTCGGTGCTTCTGAAAGGTTGCCAACAGGTGTTGCAATGGAAGGGAGCTTTGCAAGAGGTCTGGGCATTGAACTCTTAATGCCGACTAACTTCAAGAAGTGGATGTCGTGCATGAAGAGTTATCTTCTTGGCGAGGAGCTGTGGAAAGTCGTCGGTGGTGACGACAGACAGGAAGTCACGGCTGCATCCGGTACTGCTGAGCAGGTTAGGCTCTGGAGAAGAACCAATGCTAAGGCGGAGTTCATTCTGAAGAGGGTCGTGTCTCCGGAACTGTTTGATCACATCGTTGGATGTGAGTCGGCTGCTGATATTTGGACAACCATTGATGAGTTATTCAATAGGAAGAATGTGGCGCGGCTTCAGTTCCTGGAGAATGAGTTGGTCAGGGCAACTCAGGGAGACCTTTCCATCTCCAAGTACTTCTTAAAGATGAAGAGCTTGTGTGCTGAGCTGTCGGCACTGGATCCTGATGAGCCTATCTCTGAGGCGAAGATGAAAAGGCACATTATCCGCGGCTTGCGGAAGGAATATGTGGCTTTTGTAACATCTGTTCAAGGGTGGGTGATGAATTGTAAATATACGTATTTTTATGCACATTAATTTAGTCGTTTTCATTTATTTTCGTCGTTTTTACCTATTTTTGTTCAATAAAATGCTCATATTCTTGTAAATTTACTACTAACTTGTTTTATTTTATTTTTCAGAAAAATTCCAAAATCTGCCAAAATTGGGCAGTACACGCCCGTGTCATTTGGGTCACGCCCGTGACCAGGGAGTGACAGCTCAAATTCCGTGAAGTTGCAAATTTCTGAAGTA
Organism: Platanthera guangdongensis; assembly: GCA_039583875.1. NCBI lineage: Eukaryota > Viridiplantae > Streptophyta > Magnoliopsida > Asparagales > Orchidaceae > Platanthera > Platanthera guangdongensis. The sequence goes on along the minus strand of CM077147.1, from coordinate 87,491,490 downwards.
AGAAGCTTGACACGCCTGGTGTCACGCCCGTGTCACCCGACACGGGGCGTGACCCAAGCCCGTGTCCACTCCACTCGACACTTTCCGCTCGACGATTGTCGAGTGTCGACACCAACCGTCACACCCAGCGTCACGCCCGTGACCTGGGGCGTGACTCAATCTCAGCTCGACGATTTCAACTCGATACTTTCCGCTCGACATTCGTCGAATGTCGACACCAACTGACACGCCCAGAGTCACGCCCGTGACCTGGGGCGTGACCTTTCCAGCTGGCCCGACAAGATGCTGCCGAAGACTTTTGACGCAACCCGCGCCCGGTTCTACCTCCCCGACACGCCCAGAGTCACGCCCGTGACCTGGGCGTGACAGCCGCGAACTCTGCCCGAAGTCAACTTTCCTGTCAAATCTCTGGACGCCATCATGAATAGTAGTGACACGCCCCCCCTACACGCCCGTGACGGAGGGCGTGTACTTAGAATTTTTTGCCTATAAATTGCACATTTCTGTAAGGTCCAATGGTTCAGATTTTTGGGCCATTTTAGTGTCTTTTTGTGGGCTACATCCGTGGATTCTAGTGCTATGTAAGGAGATTTTTCCCTCCTTTATTTCATGTTTTGTTTTTCTTTATCTTTTAGCTTTGTAATAGCTTGATAATTTTAATAAAAATGTTAGATTTTCTCTGTCTCTATAACATGAAAATTCATTTGGATGGCTTACTTCTTTCCCTTTTTTATCCTTGGTTTCATCTTTGTTCTTCATTTATGAAAAGTGTGTGTGTGTGTATGAGTGTAACATGTTTAATATTCATGTTTTTAATTTGTCTTCATGATAGGTTTTGTAGTAGATTTCATTTCCAAGCATGGTATGATATGGTTATCTCATCTTCAACATGTTCTTATTTAATGTTTTTTTATTTATTATTTCATACTTATGTATTTGTAAAAGAGATTTGAAAGTGAATTTTAATTTCTTTTCCTAGGTTTTTTGTAGGATTGTAAAACCTCTTTTTGTTCTTTTCATTTTCTTTTTCACTTTTTTATCACTTTCATGAAAACATAAGAATGAAAATCTTGTAATTTTAATTTTCCAAAAACTTTGGTTTTTAATTTGTTTTGAAAAACTTTTGTCTTCTAAAAATTATAATTTCTTCTTTTTATTTGTTTTTGGCAAAACCTAAGCTTGAAAAAGTAAAAGTTTTAATTTTTAGGTAACTTTCATTTTTGCTTTCAATTTGTGTGAGTGAGTGTATAACTTTTTATTGCTTTCCTCATTTATGAAGAGTGTGTGAGTGTAGGTGTTAAATTTTAATGCTTTCTTTTAATGCTTTGTTCAAATTATGTAGAGTGTGTGAGTGTAGGTGTTAATTTTAATGCTTTCTTGAAATTCATATGGAGTGTGTGTGTTTGTGTGCATTTATTTCCGCCTACTCGTTAAGAGTTAAATGGCGCATTGTTTTCATTTTCAGTCCTACTCTTTTGAGTAGGACTTGTAATTTTCTTTCTTTATTTTTCCGCCTACTCACTTGAGTTAAATGGACGGACTTTATTTCCCGCCTACTCGTTTGAGTAGGACTTGTACCTGCATTTATTTTCGCCTACTCGTTTGAGTTAAATGGCGTGTCTTTATCTCCCTGTAAATATTTGAGAAAGCCCTTGTAATCGCATTTATTTTCTCCTACTCGTTCGAGTAGGACTCGCTTTCATTTTAGTCCTACTCGTTTGAGTAGGACTTGCAATTTTAAGCTTTTATTTCCCGCCCCCACTCGTTTGAGTGGGACTCGCAAATTTCAATTATGCAAATTTCTTTTATGTGTAGCTTAGTTTCTGTTTAATTTATAATTTGGAGTGTGCGTGAGTTCTTGTTTTAGCTAACTTTTCAGTTTTCTAAATGTTTGTTATTTTTCTTATGTCCCCTTCTTATAATCATTTAGCGTTTAATTTCGAACTTGCGCCTCACTAAATTATAAAGCCGTCCCCATACCGATGTGTGGCTAATCGCTATTAGCCTCGTCATCGAAGAGCATTGGGACATTTAAAATGATTTCTAATAATTGAAGCTCTTTATTTTCATTTTAATTTAAGGACTTAAGGTTTACCACAGGTTAACGACGCGTAGGACCACATATCGATGTGTGGGCCCTATTTCCGTAGTCCATATGCTAGCTAGCCGAGAGGCCGTGCATATGGACCGATCACCCCTGGGTAAATAGAGTTGTGTGCATACCCTCGAGAGAGGACAAGCGTAATTCTACCGGATTGGGTTCCCCACCCAATAGCGGGGTTCTTAGCGTAAAGCGGGTGTTAAGAGGAATCCTTCGTCGGACTAACGTTCGGTCGAATAGTCTTAACGTTTAGCTGAGCGATATCCCTATAGCTAGGTGAGCTCACATTTGTGGAACCTTCACGGCCAAGTTGCCTTTTATTAATTTGAAAACTAAGTCCTATAATTATTAAAAATTATTTTAGTCTTAATCCGATTCGATGCCGAGCGTTAACCCTTCATCGAATATTTTCTAAAACGTTTTTTCGCTCCTTTACTTTTTCCGTCTTTACTTTACTAAAAAAATCCACCTTACTTTCAGTAAAATAATAGTCCTCCCGGAGGAGTAAGAATAGTCAACACGACCCCGAGAACAATACGACCTCGGTATTCCCCCAAATATCGAGTACTACTTGCGATAGGTGCACTTGCCTCCTGTAGCACGCCCGCGGCGATCGACTCACCGAACCAACCACAGTAAGAGTCTGTTCGCGGGCGCATCAAGTTTTTGGCGCCGTTGCCGGGGAACCTCTTTTCGAGTTGCTATTTCGAATTCCGGAGTCTATTACTTTTACTTATTTTCTAAAAAAAACTAAAAACTTTATTTTAAAACAAAAAAAAGAAGTTTATTTTATTTTATTTTTGTTTGGGTGTATGACCCGTGGACAACCCTCCGAGTCTGAAGATTTTGACTTCGACCCTAAGATCGAACGCTCTCTTGCGCGTATCCGATCTCAACGCCGAAATCCTTCTTTAGATCCCGAGGAATCTTTCGGAGAACCCACTATTGTAGTTATGGCCGCGCCTAACCCTGCCCCGGCGGCCGAGCGTACTAAGTCTTATTACGCCCGTCCTAACCTGGATGATTCTTGGTCGAGTATTGTTCGCCCTGCGGTTGCGAATAATAACTTTGAAATAAAGTCGAGTGTCATTCAAATGGTCCAAAATGTCGTGCATTTCGATGGAATGCCGGATGAGGACCCGAATGTCCACTTATCCAATTTCTTGGAGATATGCGACACCTTCAAGATTAATGGCGTCACTGATGACGTCATTCGCTTGCGTTTATTTCCTTTTTCCCTTAAGTCCAAAGCCAAGGCGTGGTTGAATGCCCTCCCGCGAGGATGTATCACCACGTGGGCTGAGTTGACGGAACGGTTCCTAACGAAGTACTTTCCGCCCGCAAAAACTGCAAAGTTGCGGGCGGACATTTCTTCGTTTATGCAAAATGATCCTGAGTCTCTATACAAGACTTGGGAACGGTTTAAGAAATTCCTCCGCCGGTGCCCGCAACACGCGCTGCCAACGTGGTTGCAAGTTCAAATTTTTTATAATGGGCTGAATTTTCAGACGCGTCAAATGATTGAAGCGGCTGCCGGGGGTACTCTAAACAACAAAACCCCCGAGGCCGCCCAGGCTTTATTCGAAGAGATGGCTATGAACGCCTGTCAATGGAACGTCCCGCGGGGACGCCCAAAGCCGGCGGCTGGTCTTTTTGAAGTGGATGCCACTGCTCTCTTGACCCTTCAAGTTGAAAGGTTAACAAAGCAAGTGGCGGAGATGTCTACTGCCTCCTCCACTCCGCCTTGTTTTATTCCCCCTAACGTCTGCGTGGCTGAAGAGTTCGTGGACTTCATGGGAAATCCGGGTCGTCCTCCCTTCAACCCCAACAACAACCCTTATACTAATAACTATAATCCGGGTTGGAGGAATCACCCCAACGTCTCGTGGAGTAACCCGAATAATGCTCAGCGTCCCCCTATTTCTTATGCGCCCGGATTTCTTCATCCTCCTCCTCTTTCGAAACCCTCCCTGATGGAGGAAACTTTTTCGAAGTATATTGCGTCCAACGAGTCAAATATCCGGAACATCACCGGATCGCTAAAAAATCTCGAACAACAGGTTGGACAGCTGGCGAGGATGATGTCCGAGCGCGTTCTCGGGGCACTGCCGGGAAACACGGAGCCCAATCCACGGGAGAACGCCAACGCTATAACCCTCCGTAGCGGAAAGGAGGTGGTCGATCCAAAACGGACCGACCCTCAGGTATATATTTCACCTCCGACCCCTCTTCCCCTTTCTTCACTTACGCCGCCTTTACCAATTATAAAAGAAAAAATTATTTTAAACAAGGCCCTTCCATATCCGCATAAGTTAGATAACGAGTGTAAGGACGCGCAATATGAAAAATTTATTTTATTATTAAAACAAATTCACATTAATGTTCCTTTTTGCGAGGCTATCTCGCAAATGCCCAAATATGCGAAATTTTTAAAAGAATTACTTTCTAATAAACGTAAATTAGAGGATATTTCGCATGTATCTCTCAACGCTGTCTGCTCGGCGGCCCTTGCTAATAAATTGTCCACAAAACGAAACGACCCGGGACGGTTTTCCATCCCGTGCCTTTTTGGCGATATATTAGTAAAGTACGCCTTAGCTGATTTAGGGGCTAGCATTAATTTAATGACGTTCTCGCTCTTTTCACGTTTAGGTTTGGGTACTCCTAGTCCTACGAATATGCGCATCCAATTAGCGGATCGCTCGGTTAAGTTCCCTATCGGGGTAGTGGAGGACGTCCTTGTCCGAGTAGACAAGTTTACCTTCTCGGTAGACTTCGTCATCTTAGATATCGAGGAGGACGCCGAGGTACCAATAATACTCGGTCGCTCTTTTCTCGCCACCTCCCGCGCACTAATAGATGTTAGTAATGGTAGTCTTCTCCTCTGAGTAGGCGATGATTCGGTTACTTTCTCTATTAATCCCTCGATGGACAATTTGTCATCGAGCGACGATTTCTGCTACTCTTTAGATACTTTTTTTGGAGATCGTTCTTCTCCCGTTTTCGAGTCCGTATTTTTAAACGACAATATTTATGCGCTCGAAAATTTTAAATGCGATGAGGATACTTCTTTAGACTTGCCTTTAGAACCAATTGGTAAGAAAGACATAGGCATTAAAACCTCCCTAGAAGAACCGCCCATCCTAGACCTCAAACCCTTACCCGCATCGCTCAAATACGCATTTTTGGGAAAGGGCGATTCGCTTCCCGTTATTATTTCTTCGGACTTGAGTGATTCGGAGACTTCCGATTTATTGGAAGTTTTATTTAAACATCGCCACGCAATTGCGTGGCCAATCTCTGACTTAAGGGGATTAGCCCCTCCTTATGCACCCATAAGATTTTTCTTAACGATAATTGCCGCAAAACGATTCAGCCGCAGCGGCGTCTTAACCCAAACATGAAAGACGTCGTTAAAGCTGAAATTATTAAGTTATTAGATGCGGGGTTTATCTACCATATTTCGGACAGTGCATGGGTTAGTCTTGTGCATGTCATGCCCAAGAAGGGCGGTCTTACCGTAGTGGCGAATGAGCATAACGAGCTTGTCCCAACTCGTACTGTTACGGGTTGGCGAGTGTGCATCGATTATAGAAAACTTAATGATGCCACCCGCAAGGACCATTTCCCTCTGCCATTTCTGGACCAGATTTTAGAGTGTTTATCCGGTCATCCGTATTATTGTTTTCTTGATGGTTTATCGGGGTTTTTCCAAATCCCCATTTCCCCCGATGATCAAGAGAAAACAACTTTTACTTGCCCGTTTGGCACCTTCGCATATCGAAGAATTCCATTTGGACTCTGCAATGCGCCGGCTACATTCTAAAGATGTATGCTAGCGATCTTTGGCGAGCTAGTAGAAGACATTATGGAAGTCTTTATGGATGACTTCTCTGTTTTCGGACGCACTTTTCCCGATTGCCTTCACAATTTAGATCGTGTCCTTCAACGGTGCGAGGACACAAGCCTTGTTTTAAATTGGGAAAAATGCAACTTTCTGGTTCGAGGAGGTTTGGTCCTCGGCCATATGATTTCGTCTAAGGGGATAGAGGTGGATAAGGCCAAGATAGAAATTATAGAAAAACTTCCGCATCCAACAAACGTAAAATCTATTAGGAGTTTCTTAGGACATGCGGGCTTTTATCGACGCTTCATTCAAGACTTTTCAAAAATAACAAAGCCGCTTACTCACCTCTTGGAAAAGGAATCACGTTTCATCTTTAGTAGCGAATGCGGGTCCGCCTTTAATTTAATAAAACAAAAACTTATCACTTCACCAATTTTAGTGGCCCCTAATTGGTCCCTTCCGTTCGAAATTATGTGCGACGCTAGTGATATTACCTTAGGTGTCGTTCTTGGCCAACGCGTAGAAAAACATTTTCATCCTATTTATTACGCTAGCAAGACGCTCACTTCGGCACAAGTAAATTACACGACAACGGAAAAGGAACTCTTAGCCGTCGTTTTCGCTTTTGATAAGTTTCGCTCGTCTATGACGCTATCTAAAGTTATCGTTTTTACCGATCACTCCGCGCTTAAATATTTATTAGCTAAAAATGATGCGAAGCCCCGCCTTCTTCGATGGATTCTCCTCCTACAAGAGTTTGATTTGGAGATCCGAGATAAGCGGGGAGCGGAAAATCTAGCGGCGGACCACCTCTCCCGTTTAGAAAATCCGGGTGCGAAAGCGCTCGTCGAATCTGAAATAAATGACAGATTCCCCGAGGAACGCCTCCTTGACATTAGTTCTTCATCATCTTTGCCTTGGTTCGCAGATTTTGCAAATTTCTTAGTAGCGTGGGTGCTTCCAAAAGAGTTTTCAAGTCATCAAAAGAAGAAATTCTTTTCTGACTTGAAAAATTTCTTTTGGGAGGACCCATTTCTTTTTCGTATCTGCGCGGACCAAGCGGTCCGAAGATGCGTTGCGGGTGTGGATTGCTTGCAAATTCCTAAGCACTGCCACGAGGGTCCAGCCGGTGGGCATTATCAAGCCAACCGGACCGCTCGGAAGGCGCTAGAGGCGGGCTACTTTTGGCCCACTCTCTTCAAAGACGCGCATAATTTTGTGCGTGCATGCGATAGCTGTCAGCGGTCGGGTAACATCTCTCGTCGCGACGAGATGCCCCAAAACATGTTTTTAGAGTGCGAAGTCTTCGATTTGTGGGGCATAGATTTTGTTGGCCCCCTACCTCCATCTTTCAAAAATATATATATTTTAGTGGCGGTCGACTACGTATCAAGGTGGGTGGAAGCGCAAGCTCTCCCCACCAACGATGCGCGAGTCGTCGTTACATTTCTTAAAAAACTATTTTCTCGCTTCGGCACGCCTCGCGCAATTGTTATTGATAGGGGAACGCATTTCTGTAACGCTCTTATGGCTAAAACGTTAGCTAAATACGGAGTCACGCACAAGCTTGCCACCCCCTACCACCCGCAAACAAGTGGCCAAGTTGAGGTAGTAAATCTAGAGATTAAGCGAATTTTAGAAAAAATCGTTTCGCCAAATAGGAAAGATTGGTCCGTTAAACTCGACGATGCGTTGTGGGCATATCGGACGGCATACAAAACCGCAATTGGTTGTACGCTGTTCCGGTTAGTCTACGGCAAAGCGTGCCATTTACCCATAGAACTCGAGCATCGCGCACTTTCGGCTTTAAAACTCTTAAACCTCGACTCCAACTTAGCCGCTAAGAATAGAAAACTGCAATTAAACGAGCTCGATGAATGGCGTTCGAACGCTTACGAGAGCAATAAATTCTATAAGGAGCGCTCTAAGTTATATCACGATCGAAAAATCAAGTCCCAAAAATTATTTTCTCCGGGCGATCTTGTCCTTCTTTACAATTCACGTCTTAGGCTTTTTCCAGGTAAACTAAAATCTAGATGGTCTGGTCCCTTCCTAGTTGAAGAAGTTTTTTCATATGGAACTGTACTCGTCTCCCACCCGGACAAAGGTTCATTTAAAGTAAACGGTCATCGGTTAAAGTCTTATATAGCAGGCGACCCTGTGATCGGTTTTAGCGAAACCATAACTTTCCTCCACATTATAAACCCGCTAAAATAGTCAAGCTACACGACTATAAACAAAGCGCTCCTGGGAGGCACCCCTCGCTTATCTTTTTCGCTCTTTCCTTATTATCTTTGCTGCTTTTTCTAATAAACGCAGAGTTTCTGATTGGACTTCCCCGACCGCGCATCAGGGATGTTTCTACCCCCCCCCCCTCTCTTTACTTTTGTACATATCGCATTTTATTTAATTTTTGTTCTGCATACTTACGTTACAACATTGGGGACAATGTTGGACTTAAGTATGGGTGTATTTTCGTGCTTTACTTTCTGCACTTCAATTTTTCTGCATTTCAAAAATACAAAAAAAAATACATATAACAACAAAACAAAAACAAAAAAATAAAAAAAAACATCTTAAAATGAAGAAAAATTTAAATGAAAAATCCAAAAAAAAATTTTGTTCTCTTTCTATCTTTTTTCCAAAAACTCAAAAAAAAAACAAAACAAAAAATATATTTAGTTTCACTTTGTAAATATTTTTTTATTTTTATTTTTTGTACATACTCTTTTCTCTCTCCCCCTTCCTCATTCTTGTAAAAACCTCTCTTTTTCTCCCATATTTTTGTACATAGAATGAAAATTCTCTTAAAAACTACAAAAAAAAAGATAATAGTTCAAAAAAATTCAAAACAATTGAGAAAAACAAAAATACAAAAAGATAATAAATGAAAAACAAAAAAATGATGATAAAAACTATAAAAATCAAAAAAAAATTTTGAAACAAATAAATCAAATATTCCATCCTTAACTTTCCTGCTATCCAAAAATTCTGTTCTGAGTTTATTTATATGCGAATACTATTAATTCTCTGTTTGCTATTCGTTTGTTAATTATTGAGTGAAAAATTTAAATAGCCGGGGTTAAGTTTTAAAGAATTCTTTATGCTTTGTTAAAAATAGCGAACTCGTTTTAGGCACTACTTCTAATTTTTCATTGATAGGAGCACGTGTATTATGTTAGGAAATAACGACTATAGAATTCAATTATACTTACTTTAACTTTCTGAAAAAAAATTGGAACGTACAAATTATTAAGGTTGCTCTCAAAAATTTTTAAGATTAAAAATCTAGTTTTCCTTTCTCCCCTAACCTTATCATGACCTACTTGGCATGATAAAATTTTATCCTTAAAAGATCCTATGTCAATGGGAATAAGATTTCGTTCCGTAAACATAGGCACCCAATAATTTAAAAAGATTATATATGGAGTAAGAGGATAAAATTCATTACTCCTACAAATATACATTGGGTAAATTTTATTCTTATGAAGTTGAAAAACAAAAATCATATTAGGAAAATAAGATTTCGTTTTCCTAATAATCCAAAAAAATGGAGGTTCGAGAAAAAATTACCTCACCTCAAAAATCAAAACCCTCTTCATAAACCCACTACCCCCTTAGCCAATTACATGATTCTAGAATTAATTCAAAAATCTTTTTGAGAGCATAATTAGTAAATTGTATTACTTCCAGTAGCACTCGTATAAGCTAGAGTTCTTATAATTCCAAACTATTTTCGTTAATCTAACCATTACAAATGTTGTCTTCTATTTGATTGCATCAAGAAGTCTTTTGGCCAAAACTTTTGTGCTATTTAAATCATCTACATAATTTTAGGACTTAACTCTTACACCCCGTACATTTATTTCGATCTCTCTTATAATTGATTAAGCGGTAGCTAAACTTAGAGTTTTTTTTATCCCTTATAGATTCACCTCAAACTTTTGCTCTGGAATAGCAAAAGCCTAAGTATGGGGGTATTTGATGAATTTTAAATATACGTATTTTTATGCACATTAATTTAGTCGTTTTCATTTATTTTCGTCGTTTTTACCTATTTTTGTTCAATAAAATGCTCCTATTCTTGTAAATTTACTACTAACTTGTTTTATTTTCTTTTTCAGAAAAATTCCAAAATCTGCCAAAATTGGGCAGTACACGCCCGTGTTATTTGGGTCACGCACGTGACCAGGCTGTGACAGCTCAAATTCCGTGAAGTTGCAAATTTCTGAAGTAAGAAGCTTGACACGCCTGGTGTCACGCACGTGTCACCCGACACGGGGCGTGACCCAAGCCCGTGTCCACTCCACTCGACACTTTCCGCTCGACGATTGTCGAGTGTCGACAACAACCGTCACGCCCAGCGTCACGCCCGTGACCTGGGGCGTGACTCAATCTCAGCTCGACGATTTCAACTCGACACTTTCCGCTCGACATTCGTCGAGTATCGACACCAACTGACACGCCCAGAGTCACGCCCGTGACCTGGGGCATGACTTTTCCAGCTAGCCCGACAAGATGCTGCCGAAGACTTTTGATGCAACCCGTGCCCGGTTCTACCTCCCCGACATGCCCAGAGTCACGCCCGTGACCTGGGGCGTGACAGCCGCGAACTCTGCCCGAAGTCAACTTTCCTGTCAAATCTCCGGCCGCCATCATGAATAGTAGTGACACGCCCCCCCCTACACGCCCGTGACGGAGGGCGTGTACTTAGAATTTTTTGCCTATAAATTGCCCATTTCTGTAAGGTCCAAGGGTTCAGATTTTTGGGCCATTTTAGTGTCTTTTTGTGGGCTGCATCCGTGGATTATGGTGCTATGTAAGGAGATTTTCCCTCCTTTATTTCATTTTTTGTTTTGCTTTATCTTTTAGCTTTGTAATAGCTTGATAATTTTAATAAAAATGTTAGATTTTCTCTCTCTCTATAGCATGAAAATTCATTTGGATGGCTTACTTCTTTCCCTTTTTTATCCTTGGTTTCATCTTTGTTCTTCATTTATGAAAAGTGTGTGTGTGTGTGTATGAGTGTAACATGTTTAATATTCATGTTTTTAATTT